>DWEC01000874.1:0-14943 GCA_018245735.1 Microceris miodesmiata
CATATTCAGACACACATATACATAAGTGATACATCATTTTAATATAGTATTATAATCACTGTTTGTCATTTTTGTTTCTACAATCTTGTTAAAGGCTGTTAATTAAAGGTTTTATGCGACTTATTATTTTTATTTTATCTTCACGCCTGATCGCTTACAGGGCACATTTTATACGAGTTATTAATTTCCTATAAAGTCAAGTATGATGACGAGAAGATATATTATATATATTTCCGTGTATCACGACTCACAGATAAATAACACATGAATAATGCAATAAATATTGAAGGGAAGCGTTGATGGCTTTGCCGGTACTGATTGTGCTTGGAGAGTGAATAATAGAATAGTTGGAATTGATGTTTGTGAATGCTAGTGTAATACAATCCAATTTTCGGACACAGCCAGATTCTTATCATTATTTAAACGTTGAGGACTTACAACTATTATCACTTTCCTCTATTGGGCTGCATGTATCCCACCATGTTGCTCCAAGTCGTGTTTATGGAAACATAAGCGTGTATTTCATATTCCGTGCAGCATTCGTTCAATGGTTAGATCTACACTATTACAGGTGCTGCATTATGATAGGTGATGGAAATGGTATGCGTCTATATGTATAAAGAAAATAGAAAGAAAAAGAATAGTGTATTAAATAAATCCTCTAATTAATTACATAGACTGCTTCGTTGGTTGAGTGGTTGCACGAGCAACTGCCGATCGGGAGTCCTGGGCTTAAATCCCGGGTCGGGTTCTATTGGATTTTTCTAATTTAGAATTTCTATTAGTGACTCGGAGTCTGGATCCGTGCCCATGGTATATGATCACCACGTGTCCTATGGAACGTAGAAGTAACTGGTGAAACATGGGCGTATAGTACACTCCTCTGCCTACGGCGTCGGGGGTTACAGGCGTGATGTTATGTTTTATGTCACGTAATTAATTAATTTCATTTACGACAGATATTAATGCAAACTACAATACATTGGCATATTGATGAGCTAATGTTACTTACTTACATAAAACAGGGAATATTCATTTAAATTTAGTATTAAGTTGCTCTGCAGTATATATATTTGGCCGAGTATCGAATTTCGGATTCCCATTAAACTGACACGGATATGAGATCCCCGAATCTTTTCGATCTTGATTTACGTTATAATAATCCACGTAGTGCTGACCTATTTTGGTTTAGGAGTTCTCAACGTAACTTTTTTATTCACTAAGCATGTACGAGTAGGTATATGGTAGCAGAATGATGGAAAGGGCACGGAAGAAAGTTTCTGTAACTAAATAGGTTGTAGTCCGCGCTTTTCGCAGAACACTGCGGAAATGTAGCTTGATGTGCTCCATGGTGGTGCATTCCTGTCACAGGGGACACTAAAATGTATATTTTTTAGCATTTAGATCCATTGACAGATATTTGAACATAATATTATGTGTATGTTGTTAAAAACAGAGTATGGAATATTTCGTACAGAGGTCTTTAATAATTCAGCAGGGTAAAGTTGGGAACCATGCCTCACAAGGACATTTAAGATGATTTAAATAAAATAGATCCCCTAATTATCTTGTGGATTCCAATTATGTAATAATATTGAACCCTTACGGCAGGAATCGCAATTAGGATACATTTCAGCTTCTTCCATTGAAGATTTGCAGAGATAAATGACTAATCCGTCGTTAGACACTTTTTAAAACAACTTGATAATCGTTATCAACTTTTAGCGAATTATGTAAAAAAAAATCATTGCTTAAATAAAATTAAAAATTAAATTTACACAGCACTTGTTGTTTTACACAAAATATATTTTTACACGTCTTAAAAGCAAAAGTCACTTTTGCAACAGAATTAAACAACGCTAACTACGTTCAGTTCGTTGGCCTCAAAAGCTGTAGCCGACGCGAGTGCTTACCATTTCCTTATTAACTTAGTCCGGTTCATTTCATTTGCTTAAAATTTATAGACATTTTATATTACTATTGGTTTAAAAATTTGTTACCTAAATGTTAGTAACCATTTTTAAAATGTAGACAGTCTTTTACATATTTAAAACAAAGCATTTAATAAAATGTCGAATAAATAAAAAATGTCGAATAAATAAAAAATTTCAAAATAACTAATGACTGGTGATCGAATGATAAAACAAAAGGACCGACTCACCTATCTTTGTCATCACTAAATTTATGCTGGCTAATAGGGGATTTGTCTGAAACCGACACGTTTATACGAAAAGAGTGTTGTAGAAGAAACGAGCTATGTATGCCCATAAGGTCAGAAATATTTGACATTTTGTGCTCTCTACCTATCGTAAACATAAGAATAATAAAACAACACGTTTGTATGTATGCTTATATACATATCTCGTGTATTATTCATGTAATCTTTTAATGTCGTCCAGATAAATTAATGTATCTTCAATAAAATTATCAAAACCACCGTTAAGTCAAATGTCATTTATTCATTATTGTAATTACTACGTTTTTAAAATTGATCAGCTAAATTAGCTATAATTCCAACTTACGTACGAGCGACGTTTTAGTGGCATTGTAAGCATTAAAAAAGCACTCGTGAAAACTAGCCCTTACATCGCGTCCGTGTGCCCGCGACCGAGTTTGAAAGTGAAGCAGGCTTGGTTGTCCGGGACTTACAACATTTTGAATATCTATTTATTTATTGTATTGTAGCACTTTTGTAGCATTTTGAATATTTATTTAGCGTTTTGTAGCGCCTTGAACTAAGGGATACAAGGGCGTACATAACACCATATACTGGGACCAGTCAATCCTGGGTGATGGAATAGAATGGGCTTAATAGATGCATTATTCCTAATCATATAATTTCAATAAATGATATTTAAGTCGAATGTTTTTATATAAGCATGTAACGTGAAATATACTTATTATGTATATGTGGTAATAGTCTCTACCTACTACCTACCTACTGTTTGGGACATAAGTATAACATAACTGGTGAATTGTAGGAGTTCTACATTCCTCTGGCTGCCGTTTAGAAAGCACTGGCGTGATGTTGGGTTGTAATATGTTAACGTACTTATCAAAGATCTTACCTTTACTATCCTAGCTAGCTAGCTAGCTTAGCTATCCGATTAAACTTCACTATTTAATTGACACTTCTTTTATAATTTTATTGATAAGATCATTAAGTTTAATGTAATTGATACAATTGATTGAAGTCACGCGTGGGAAATCATTTTACTTTCACTAATTTAATTAATACAAATCATATGGTACCTAATCGTAATAATGATAAATGGACTGTAACGTTGTGGTTTTAGACAACGAATATTTTTTCAGATAATATTTTTTTATAGGGATTATTGATAGCTTGTATACCCAGTTACTTCTCCAAAACGTATTATATGTCTTAAAATATAATAAATTATACATAGGTAGGCTACAAACTCAAGGTCTGATTTCACTCTCAATCAAAAAAGATCTATTAAGATACATAATTAAAAGTAGTGGGTCAATAAACAGTTGCGAACACCTGACGGGCGAGCGTTCGCTGCGCACGCGCTGAACCGTCTGTTACCTTCTCAGTCAGCCGTCGACCGCCGAACCGATAACATCTACCTTTCACTTCGCATACGAAAAAACAACGAAATGCAGCATAAATAATCACAAAACACTCGTAGAATAACTCTAAAGTGCCTAAAATTGTGTTGTGTTATAACTCTATCTGACAGTACTATTATGGTAGTGTAAGTGAAAATGCTACAACCAAGATTTCCCGGATGTGCCCGCAAAATGGGAGGTTCATGTGCCCTGAGATGGGGCGTTTTCTTCGTGATAGTCCTAAATGTCGTGACATGTCAAGGTAAGCTTTTTCTAAATGCCGACCGGCTGATAAATCACGACTTTACATTGCGACATGTTCTCATTAGATTTTTTTTGGCGTTTTTAAATAGCGCTACTATGAGATATTTCCTATCGTGATACTTAATAGTAAGTGGCAAAAATATTAATGTTTACATGTCAATTTTCGTTTATGCGTTTTGTGGCTCTCAGGTGAAGCAGTATTTTTTTGAAAATTTATTTTCGTAATTTTCCAAAAGCCATAAAACTATTAGTTATATTGCTTTTATTAATATTGAAGCGAAATCTGCGAAAATCAAAAGAAATTTCAAGTTAAAACTTTGTATGAAAGCTCCTCATACAAAAGACGTCAACGAGCGCATCTACCCGTACGTTAAGCGTGTTATTCTAAATTTAACTTTTTATTAATACTGCACATAAATAAAACAATATAACAACAGTTATACATAAATTATTCACAAATGTAATTCAAATTTACGTCATGCAGTTTTATTGCACTTTATATAAACTTATTTCGTCTATCTTTTACGACTTAATGGTTCTTGCGTCTGGTAACAAGAAACAACTTTAACCGATTTGTATAAAAATGGTGAAAAATATACATAAAAATATGAGTACTACAGTGGAATGTTTTTAAATGGTTTTTTATACGGCTACTCGCGTTACTATCTACTTATCGATACGGTGTCAGGCGTAAGAGCTGTATGAATGAGCTTTTTCCATGAATTATTATGAGACCCACGTACATATTTAACCACTTTTAATATATATTAGCAAGGTGGCAGATAAGGCACTTGGACTTGGATAAACATGTGTATCTAATATCAAGTACATAAGTCTGATATCATATTTCACGCCGGTCATATGGGTGTTGTAAGTGTCCAGAAAGGAGTTGAAAAGCTTCCTTTCTTGTTCTTTTATCTACCGAAACATTGATGTTGAAGTTGGACGTAAAACGCACTGTTATTGAGTACCAGAAATACATCCCGCAGCGGTTAAACCTGGGCGACCAATTCTCAAACTGCTTTTCTTGCCCTGTCATCCGTATACGATTATATTGCTATCCCACTCCAGCTATGTCCCAATTTCGATTATATATTTAATGGAAGATGGTTCAAGGCAATCTGTGCCCTTTATTTGTGTATCTTTAGTTGGAGAAGATTTCTATCCATCTACAACGCTAGCCTTTTACCTAGCTTTTTAAATTGCAAAAGCCAACAGCGAATTATGAATTAAATAAATTTTACTAGCATTCGAAATCTCGATATTCTAGATTAAAAAGCCGTTTAGCAACAGTAATCTAATAAATAATACGAAAAATTTAAAGTGTAAAAATATGCAATTAAACCATTTACATATTAACTACTCTAGCTATCAACTAACCGACTCTACCATTTACATTATACGTTTTATTACGTACTTATTAAAATATTTTTTATTGTGGAACCAACATTAATTATGCTCTACCAGTTTCGGGATGAACTCAATATAGATTTGTGTAATAAGGCAGACTGTATTCATGAATGAGGCTAATTGTTTAATTACCACATACTGGTAATATTTACTAGACTTTCAACACTTTACATGATTACAAAGGTTTGAGTGAGCGCGGTGTAAACGATCGGTGTTTGATACGTAATATAAATTTTCCTTTCACTGTCGAATGAGGAAAACACCTTTAAAACTTGTCTATATAAATATCAACTGGTCTTGTTAAATGATTGTTATTTGCTTATTATATTCGTATGTTTGATACGTGTGTTCACAATCGAGAGACATTAAAAGAACTTCTTACAACAACGTTGAGACAACACAACATCACGCTTGTATTTTCCCGAAAGGGTAGAGAGAGGAGTGTAGTACACTCCCAGGATTCAACGGCTACGGGACTCTTTGTATTAAGGAAATAAAACCGAAACTGAATTAACGATGGTCTGACCCATAATGAACACTGTATCCCATGAAAACTTATGTTTACCTCTAATTAGAACCGAAGTACTACCTAAAATCGTTATAAATCTTTGAAAACTTATTAGAACTGTCTACTCTACCAGTGAGTACTGCATATAGCAAAATGGCCATGACTATGGAACACAGTATATATATGTATGTAAATCAAACATAGTTTAATGGTAACAGTCTGGTATTAGTCGACATCGATCCAAAGTTTTTTTACAATGTAATTAAGATGTCAAATTACACGTAGATGTAGAGTTTAATTAATACCGAATGCTATTTTAACTGAGAGACACTTTTAATAAAGAAACCTATTAATTTAGTAATAGTTTAGTTGGAAAATAGATTTGTTGGACACGTTCAAGGGGTTGCAGCGGTTATTTTAAAGTACGGCCTGCTCGCTTCCACACATAAAGAAAAATATTAAAAAATTTTTATACCTATCGATAAACAATATGAATACAAACACATCTGCTTTGATTGATCTGATAAAACTATAAATTGAAATATCCATTTTTATATGTTCTTAATAATTAAGACTCTACATTATTGTATTAATGATTGAAGATTGATAGGAGTGTAAACAATTAATTTATATCAATTTTCATATGTAAAACCTTCCATACATCCTGTTATTTTTTGTAGTAAAAATAATCCATACAACCGGACGCGGTAGTTTCGTAGAGTATAAGAGTAATTTACATTTAAAAAAAATTATAAAAATAGATTATCTCCTATAAGGTATTGACTATAAATTGTATTAATAATTAATTATACAGCCTCTTCGATTACTCAGAACATTTATTGAATAACAAAAAAAGAGATAATTGTATTAATTTTTCAAAATCACATAAAATCATGTAATCAAATCAAGTTCACGTATTACATTATTTTAATAACGTAAGAGCATTCTTTTTTATTTTCGTTAGAAATCTTAAAATGTGTGCCAAGTTCGTATCTCTATGAATATCACTGTACACAGACAAATTTAGATTGTTATAATCTGATGGTCATTATAGTGTGGCATTGAATAAATACTAAAAACCTTTTGCATCTCATATTGCTACTTAAATAAGTGTTGAGACTTGCGGAATATGGTTTCTCATGTCATCAAAGAAAACAAAAAAAGGCTCTATAAAAAGTATGGACTTACGGCTTGTTTGTATCTCTATTTAGTAATACTTTACAATAGTTAATATTAATGAGGAAGTTAGTCTAGCATATTGTTTTTTAACGTAACATGATGCCTGTAATCTCCAAAGAGGTAGGCAGAGGAATGTGGTACACTCCGATGTTTCATTAGTTACGTTTAAGTCCCATGGAGTAGGCGGTGAGCCTATTGCCATACACTGGGCATGAATCTAGATTCGGAGTTACTGCTAGAAATTCTAAATTAGAATAGAAGACCCAGGGTTTGAAACCAGGACCGCCGGATCGGCAGTTGCGCTTGCAACCACTCGATCAACGAAACAGTCATCTTGTATCTCAGCGACCTTTTTTCGACGTAACTTTGATGAGACTATAGCATATGTTAGGAAAGCAACTGTGCCATATATTATGCATATATGTATAAATGTGTTATAATATGTATCATACTGTTAATTAAATATTTTACGAAATCTAATTATGTTACGTTTAATGATAAAAAAATATACTTTATTCGAAATCTTAATCATTTTTATTCTAAAAGGAAATGAATACGTATCTAGCAGCGAAATAAAAAAAATTGATTAGAAAATGTCAGTAACCGGAATAGTAATTTCGTGAACATGTTGTATAATTATAACACTTAAAAATGAAATAGAAACATCAGTAAGACCTTCACGAGTGTAGAGACGATTTAATTTATTGGTTTAGCTAAGTAGCTTGTAGGACGCAAATCGCTATTGCATTTGCAAATAAATGTCGTGGATAGCGCCAACGACGTTCCACGTACATCCAGTAAGGCATAAGCTTATAAATCAATATACCGTGTGGCAATATCTTGCATAACTTGGGTGAGCGGTCAGCTAAATGTCAACTGGTGTCAGTGTTTCCACAGATGTGCTGTACGGATTTTGTGTGAATATTTGTGCTTAATTTAATTACACATTTAAATATATTTAGCTCTATATTATTATTACTACATTATGTCTTAGGACCTGCCTAATGGAGTAGGTAGAGAACTGCAAATGCCATAAATGTCCTAACATGCTTCTTCTACATTCATTACTGCGTTGTATGTCATACACGCACGCCGAATTTGGTGATCACTGACTCCAATATCGTGTTATTAATTATTTATCATTCAAATTTAATCCCAATCGGCCCTAGAGAGTTTCGTGTGAATATAGGAGTATATTATATGAGCTTGTGAAATGAGGTTGTTCCGTCTGGCGCTGTTCATAAAAGATTTGATCAGCCTTCCTACAGTATGGCCGGCATGCGGCAGTAACAGCAACTAGAAACCGTTTCAATTGATGACCGTCACTAACTCTATCACTATTAATAACCCCTTTAAGAACTCGCGTGAACATGCACTCAGGATATAATGACTTACCTTTCTACAATGTATAAATAAAAAGGTTTTTTAATTACTTGTAACGGAAGAAAAATAGATATAGTTTTTTTAGATACTAATGATCATCAAATCGCGGGACTCTACCTCATTCTATTACACAAGAAGTTATTTGTATGATTTCATTGCAGATTTCGAAACATTCAAAAGCTCTATCAAAATGAGATGAGGGGTACATCAAATTGTACTTATTGTAGAAACAGTTAATCTAAGATGATTCGAACGAGATCAGACTACGCCTATTCACGATCAGTTGGCCCAACTCTGACCAAGTCACGAGCATTAAAAGTGAAATCGGTTGCATCAATTCAA
The DNA here is from genome assembly GCA_018245735.1 of Microceris miodesmiata. Taxonomy (NCBI): domain Eukaryota; kingdom Metazoa; phylum Arthropoda; class Insecta; order Lepidoptera; family Hesperiidae; genus Microceris; species Microceris miodesmiata. The sequence continues at coordinate 8,663 of DWEC01000874.1, forward strand.
ATACTCTTTATTTTGTAGTATTACGCTAATGCATGTAATTTAAACGACTTGTTCTACCGCCAGCGAGATCAATATAATCGCGGTATTGTAGAGCCAGTTAATGGTAACTGAGAAAAGCATTTTACCTTAATTAAACTTTAGCACTTTATGTTAATCAACATATTTTTTACATTTTCACGGTTTCACGTTTAATATATGCTGACGTTAACAAAGTTTTTTCTTGACCATCTACGTTTTAACTCTAGCTTCCCTAACTCTAGCTACGTTTTAACTCTATGGTCCCTTATATATGTGATATACTCATAGCTCACACAGTGTTTTTAACAAACTCTTCGTTAAATCTTGAAACTTATTGCCGATGTCTTTTTAGCACACTATTTTATATTTGTTTTTACTGTAGATAAGTTAGACCACTTATAAATAGACAAAATGTTAACACTTCTGCCTATTTGTATCCTATATATTATCTTTTGGATAAGAAACTTTGTTCAATAACTTACAATCTACGAGTACGTTTTAAATACGATTAATTTCATTCCACTTCATTTATATTTACGACCCTTGTGCTAAAATCGATTTATTTATTATGTATAGTTGAAGTTAACTCGCTCGTGATCACGCAAGTATGTCTGCAAACTTTTTAGGTATTAAATGTAACATTGATTTCAACGGCTCTTGCATTCAAAATTGAATGATATTGATCAAACGATCATATACAGGAGCGGTTTTTTACTTGTTTCTTCTTTTTAATTTAAAGGCTCTATTTGTTCCCTTTCCTGAATGAAAACAAAAAGTATATGTTTATGTGAGAGATTTGACGATAGTAAATAATAATCCTATTTATCTTTTAGATAATTGAACTTTTAATCGAGTTACTTTTGGATACGATCTTCTTCTCATAATAATAAGGTTTCATAACGTCTGCTAGGTTGCATTAGTGTGGTTTAAGACATAATATTATAACATTTGATATTTAATGTAAACATTTGAGGAATATTGAATTTTAAGAAGTGCAAAGTATAAACCTGGAACACAAGATACGTCTACTAAACTATAAGACTTTAGGCATGAATTTATTAATGTAATAAAACGTGAAGCCGCCATCAAAGTCGATAGCCTACATTCCATAATAATCATTTGCATAGCTGGTGTTAAACCACACTTAGCTACTTATTACCACAGGGGCTTTTAAAAAGTAGGGCGTTTGTAGAGACACCATACGCTATTAGAGTAACGGGATTGTACATATAGAACTGTTATACTGTTAAGCATTACGAGAATATGTATATATCATATAATCACGTATATATATATATATATACATGATTATATGATTATATATTATATATATTAAAATATATTTATATATTAACATTTGACATTGATATATTAACATTTTATATATTAAAATGATCGCGGCAAAGTCGAAGTGGAGGGCTTACAGCAAACTGCGAGATCTTTTTATAAAAGTATTTCTTATAGATCTAGTCGGATTTTGCCGACAAAACGCATGTGATTTTAGCTAGTATGACTTAAGTATATTGTTCATATAAAGTGTTAAAACAATAACCTTTAGTCTAACATAAAGTTATACTTTTAAACAACTTTACTGTCATATTTGACTTAAATAAAAGGACGTGTACACAAGTTTTGATATTTATCCAAACCCAGATATACTAAACTAAATTCGTCATTTACATATTTTGGATTCGTAAAAACGTTGTGCCAAATGCATCATTAATTAGAAATAACGAGCATATTCAGTTAAAAATGTTTTGAAATGTAGAGACGACGATATAAAACGACGTTGTCACCATTCATTTTATATCACCATCATCAACACCAATTACCATCATTATCATCAATGTAGATCACATAACATTGTAGTGGTGCGATTAGATTAGCCTTTCTGAGTAAAATTTTCGACCGGTTCAAAATAATGCGTCCAATGTCTATCTATATTCATTTGTTTCAAATAGGTCAGATACAAGGGTTGTTGGGGGGAGTTTAAAGTTATTGACAGTGTCGAGCACCTATAGTAAATGTGGAAGAAGCACATCAGGTCTGTAATTCGGTGTTTTCTGCCCAGCTCATAATTTATCTGGCGTGATGTGATAATAATAACAACAATCTTATATCCTTTGACGATCCCTACGTTAGAAATTTCAAACATATCATATAGATACTTAGCATGATATTACAAAAGATTAAATGAGGGTAAACAGAATTATTAAACGTAACATCACGCCTGTAATCCTCGAAGGGGTAGGCAGAAGAGTGTAGTACACCCTCGCGTTTCACTAGTTACGGTTAAGTCTCATGGAAAAGGTTATGAGTATTATTCGCTGTAATAACAATATTTTACGCTTTAAAAGCAATATGCAGAAGTCTCAAAACTTTTAAAAAGATGTTGTGTGCTGCCATAACAAGTTTATTAACGTATTTTTATTATTCATTCGTCACTCTTATGTTTGTTATTTCAATGTCAAAGGTTTAAAGAATAATTGTATTATTAATATATCATAAAGACAGCAGCTGCACTCTATTACAATACAAAACTCTATTTTATACCATATAAAAATGTAAAGTACAGAATAACCAACGATAAGAAAATATTATACTAGACTATTATTACCGGAGGTCAAATTGTAATGTTTATAAAAATAATTTATAAAAAATTCTCTGTGTACATTCTAATTTCTTCTTGTCACTTTTACAATAATTGTATACGACTAATTTTGATATAATTATGATAGCTACATAGAATGTTCATTCTTAATTTCTTAATCTATTCAAAAGAATTTTATTTTATGTATGTTCGTAGTGGTACTTAAGTTATGATAGCACCAATGAGCAGCTACATGTAATGGTGATTGGCTTACCAATTTGAGCATTACTATAGTTTAAGTAAGGGACTCCTGTAGTAAAAATGTACGTATACATTGGTCCGTATAAGCAATTTGAAGGACGATGAAATGTTGATGAATAGGAGAAGTCAAAGATCGGATTGAGTCACATTTCGTGGAGTCTGTGATCTGCAACTAAATTTAGTGTACCTGCTGTATTAAATATAGTGAAGTATTCAAGAAATTCTTTGGAAATATTACGAAACAGTGAAATATAATATTTTTGATTAGACACGTAGTACAAAACTGTTTTTTTCCACCGGCCGTTTGTAGAGTTCCTTAAAAAACTTTAAAGCACCCTATTTCTAAATCACGCGTTCTTCAAATATCCACTCTACCATTGCACCGGTCTAAATATTTCAATACAAATGCAGTAAGTATTTCGAGTTTCGCATTTTCTATCCATTTTCGTCGCAGGCCTGCGCGATACGTGATTGAAATAGGTTTTACGGCTTTAAAAATTGCACTTTACTGGGTCAACGTATTATGTTCACACACGATAACTCTTTAGTCATTGAGTATGTACATGTATACACTTCACTAATATGTATGTACCAGTACATACACGTACATACCTACATATATGTATTAGTGAGGTGTTGTTGGAACAACACACATTAGTAAAGAATGTAGAGCAATGTGGATTAAGAATAAGAAAACTTTGTCAGAATTCTTGTTAGAACAATTATTCTAAAGATGCAACAAACACAGCGACAAACAAATTGAAATTATAAAAATTGAAATTTTAAAAAGTTGAAAAATTCCAAAGCAAATGTATTACCACTCATCACTGAATCGAAGCTCAAACGATCCCATAGCTCATGACATATGTATTTAGGGTATCGAATTACATACAACTATCGACATTTCAGAGAATATTTATAGCTTCGTTGCATTTACTCTGTTGGCATCGTGTAATTTACCAACACATTTTCGAACTGCATTACTTTGCCCAGGATTAACTTTTCTCACTTAAAACGAGTGCGTATATGTAAGAAGCAAAAACTTGTCGCAATTTGTTTAACGTTTCACTGTCGTTTTTGCTTACTCTTACATCGGATTTCTAAATATTAGAATGTTCAAAGACTAAATATTTATAGTATGTTTTTTTTTGTTGTCCGAATATTTAAGAGTCTATTATTTGATATTCAGTTATTGTACATGATTTAAATGGGACTTCATTTAAACAATAAATTGTTTTACCGCCACGGTGGTTTAATGGTTGCAGTGCGTCTGCTAAGGGAGAGTATCCGGGTATGATCCCCGGAGCCGAGTATTATTGATTGTTTCTAACCTGTAATTTGCTTTGCAAATTTTTGGCTTATAATTGCCAATAAGCTAACTTCCTCGGAACGTACGTAAAACTTAATCGATGATTCGTGCGAGTGAACAACACTTCTTAGCCTACCCCTTCTGGGTAACACGGGCGTGATTTTAAGTGCATTAAGTAACTTAAAGAGTTCTGTAAAATAACTTTTTGATCAAAATTATCGGGCAATCTCGTAAAACTTTTGATGCAGATAAGGACATTTTAGAATACCCACTAACTGCCCTTTTATAAATGACCTTGCCTTTTATAAACTTAATTTTTATCGTACTCCTATAAATTAAAATGTAAACATTTATACGTGTACGTACGTAACTTCACGTGTTTTGAGAGCAAAAGTATGTTTTTATCTATGAATAACTGTAGAAAAAATTAAACGTATTTTAATAGATAGCCTACATTTTTTTAATCTAATTCGTATTCCAAGTAAACTGACTTCCGCCATGCCAACGCGTACACAACATCCCAGTACGTGATTGCAATGCGTCCAACCGCACCACTGGGTCACTGGGTCCGCAGGGGCTTGTACTCATTGCATTTTATAACGCTCCCAGTTCTACTGGAACGTGTTACGTTTATTTTGTAACTAATAGATTAAGTGTTTAATGTACTCTAATTATAAGTTTTAACTGTGAACTTAAGTTCTCCCACTGGGCATTTTGACTGTCTGTACATTAATGTGTAGACTGCTAGGAATATGCAGCCTAGTTTATTTGATTGCAAATTATTAAATTTCTGCGTTGAACCGTTATTGATGGTATTTATTTATGTTAACCTTTACTTTACGCTACTGTTTGACCACAATTTAATGTGTTTGACATTGATGGTTTGAATGTTTTTTTTATTTAATTTTATGCATTTGTAACATACATTATGAATAAATTTTAGCTTTCCGCAATAACTATTGCAAATTTCGCACATGTTTATTAGCGAAATATTCATAGAGGTGGTACCTACGAAGATTTCGTTTTACCTATTAGTACATTAGGTTAAATATATTTTTATTTACAAAAGTCCTCTAAAGTAGACTTAACAAACTGTTTATTATTATTTTTTATTCAATATTCAAACGGAACATGAATAAAAAGGCTACAACTATTATGTACAAGTGTATATCCCGCTACTTAATCGGAATGAGTCCACCGCGACGTCAAACCTGCGCTGACTGGGTCATGCCGATGCGTGGTTGATGAATGTCGATTATTGTGACGCTTTTTATACCGCCTCGATAATTATTCCTGATGATTTCTGATAATAGCCTACGTTGATAATATAACCTAATGGTTTATTGACCCATGTTATTAAACATTATTTAGCGCTGTAACAAAATATGAATATTGAGTTCCTCCTGATTCCTTGTATGTTTAATCAATACCTTTTTCAAATATTTCTGGTGCTATGATAGTTAAAAAGATGGTAAATATAAAAATTTCGCAATTTAGATTTCTCTTAATCTGACAACTGAAGCATTACCAAAAATATAATTCAATTATAAGAAAATTTTATCAAACGATCAGTAATTACTCAATGTAAATCGCATTTAGATTTTGTAAGGAGGTCAAAATAAAATATTCCTAACGTAAGTAGTAATATATTCCATTGAGTTGTAATGTGGTATAATTGCAAAAAGATTACATTAAAAAATATAATTATGGTTGTCATAAAAATATACATTTAGTACACATTTACACGAAATACCACACTTGTGTATTTTTACAAAATAAAATTGGAATATAGTCTGCCACACTAATTTTATTTTTTTATTCTGCTACACTCCTCTGTGTACCCCTTGAGGCAAACACAGGTGCGGTGTCATTTTATTTGAAAATCTATAAACTCAGCGGTTTTAGCAAATTACGCATCTAATAACTGAGTGAATTGTCCATTTTCGTCTTGTGTTATTTATGCCAGCAGTTAGCGATTAAACTTCAAATCATATACACGTTGATAAACTGTTTAATGTTGGAAATTATAGTGAGCAGTTGTAATTAACATACTTAATAGAATAGTCTGTGTGTGTCGATATTAATAGATACAAGATGGACACA
>DWEC01000875.1:0-14942 GCA_018245735.1 Microceris miodesmiata
TCTCGCCGCGACTACGTACATTTCATGCTCCGCGTCAATAGTTGAACTATTCCTCCCCGTGGGATGGGGTGATGTCGGGATGGGGTGATGTCGGGGGATGACTGGGGAGGGGCGTCGCTCGCAAAATGTTAGCTTATGTAATGCTTTCCATATAATTCATCCTTTGTTACATACGGTACAGGTATGAAGACACTTGTATGAACAACCTATTCGGAATGGAATAGGATAAATTTACTGATATTCTTTCACTGCGATAATTCTATTTGGAAACTTGAACTTTGTCTTTTCACTAATTGACAATGTTAATCTATATTCGTTATTATAGAATAGGTATATTTTAATTGAAACCTGAGAGATATGTAAATATTGTTAATTGGAAGGTATAACGTTTCTAAAATTCATTAGTGAAGTAGCAAGAAAATTATACCAAAAAATCTTGGTAGGACTTTTTATAAGTAATGGAATTGCGTTAGATGTTCCCAAACGTTGCGTAAGATATTGCTAAAGATAAAAGAAGAGAGATATATATACTGCTGACTGGCATTAGTTCGCAGTGTAATTGCGGCTCTCCGGTCTCAGAAACACACACGAATCTATCTTTTTTGATAAACATGTCATAATAGTGATCAATCCGTTTGATCTTTGATCCAAAGTTGGGCACAGGTTTCCTATCAGAATCAGTAGCTTATATACACGAAAATAACAGAAATAATTCCCATAACACGCGCCTTCGCCAAGGCAATAGCATTGTAATTAACATGACTAAAAAAGTAAGAACAAAACGCATTTAAAATGCAGGCGCAGCGACGAACGGTAAATGCAACTGAAAATTGGTAATAATTTTTTTTTGCAGAAAACAAAAATTTCATTTCATTTATATATTTGCTTAAAATTGTTGTTACATTACTTTATAACAAATGGTAAATTAGGTGTATCTTTAAAGTATACAACTACATCATTTTTATGCCAAATGTATATATAAATAATTGTAAATACTTAACGCGGAAGACAAAATACAATCATCATACAATATTTTACCACTTATTATATTTTTTGGGATTTGATTCAAAAACTTTCTAAAGTAGCCTTTTCCATTTTGCAAGGCAAATCAGTACAAAAATTTGATGAAATAGGTTTAGCAGCTTTTGAAACGGATAAAGGCAGACTTGATTTCGCATTTTAAATAAAAATGTAAATATTATCGAAGGAAACATATTTTAAGATATACACATAAAATAAAAGAATGCTTAAAAAAAATAATGTGATTGTTGGTTGTTCTAAATTTATAAAAACATAAAATACTTAATTTCAAAAAACTATTGACGTTGGATCCGATATAATCCATGTTACTGACCACACAAATATGTACTTAAGCACGAATAGCATTGGTATTAGAGCACCAATATTCTCCTAATACATTCTCTTGGAAATTTAACTGCGATGCCCGAAGTTTCATAGCACTCCCAATTTCCATTTAACTTTCAATATAATCCATTATCGTTGCTTAATTGAAAATGTAGCACTGCAGAGCTCGCACTTATAACCGGCTCCTAAGCAAACTCTGCAACAATTGGCAACTAATCCAGCTTAGCGAGCCCACAACAAATAGAATTGCTATCTGGACTTGCAGGCATTCTATAGCCAGGCCTTAATGGTTTTCGTACCTATATTTCATTATTATTATTATTAATAATATTTATCTCCCCAGGTCTCCTGCAGAATAGGCAGTGAGCACCGAATATTTTTAGTCATTTTATAAAAATCGTAGAGCTGTTAGTCGTGACTTATTTTATATATGGCGCATGTACATAATAATGTTAGTATAACATCACGCCAGGTGCGATATGTGATAGGCAGAGAACATTAGGTGATAGATATCTCTATTCTTACAGGCCGAACGTGGTTCTATAATGATCACTGCCTTTAAACACCCCCGCCGGTTCAGGAGAATTTTGATTCCCCCATCAGTCCGTATGTGATCTACTTTATTACTTATCATAACTACGGTTCAATATCGTCAGACAATGTACATGCCATAGGGCCGTTAAAAATATTCTCTGATGTCACCGAATGGAAGCAAAAGGTTCTATATGCGAAAACGATCCGTAGACTGTTTCTAGAGCGTTAATTATTAAATTTAAATAATTATTGTTTTACGCTTTCGTCCCCAGTGTACATGTTTCGATCTTTTTGGCAATAATGATCATTTACGATTATTTATGATACAATTACTCGTATATACAAAAGTATTAAAACATTGGAAATTTCACAAGTTAATGATGTAAATGTTGTTAATTTAACTACAGTATTATTCAGTAGTTAATTAGTCTAATAGTTACCTAATACTTAGTACGCTACCGATACCTTTGAAGTTTTGCACGAAGTGTTCTGAAAACGCTTTTTAATTAAAACTGAAGGGCTTCATTCTATTATAAAAGAGAGAACCAATTTAAAAGTTTCAACTTTCATAGCGCTTTTAAAAATAGACTCGGTTTTTTCAAAACTTGTTTTCGATAAAATTGTGTAACGAAAGAAAGAGATGAGCGGAAATATTGTTTTTTGAAAATTACAGCAATTTTTTCAATTAAATCAAGACTCAAAGTTTCCCAAAAGCATTTTTTTCTCTTCGCCAATAATAGAGTACGCGTGTATAATACTAATAAACTCTATCGAACACTTAAACTAGAGTCTAAGAACAAAGACCTAAATTGTTCAAGGGTACACAAAAGATATTTTATCTCAAATAACCAAACAATGGCAACAAACAAACCAACAAAGAGAAAGATAATGAGAAATACCAAAATAGAGTAGACAGAAGGTTCTTTATATTGAAGGTAATTTTTATAATGGCAACTAAAATGTTATGAACTGAAATAACTCAGCAAATTTTTAAGTTTGCATTCGTTTGAAACGAGCACATCGCTCGACGGTCACCGTACCGGACAACAAGTTGGAGAATATGAAAATTTATCTCATTTTACTCACGACTTTCCAATGAATGAAATTTGCACACATTTTAAAAGACCCAAGTTGGGAAGTTCAGGAAATTTAGAGTGTACTTGTATTAATAGAAATAGAGACTGAAAACATTTGGTTCCCTTCCTTCATATTTAGAAGACATTGCTTAATTTTAAATATGAAGAACTTTCAAATATGAAGTTAGTGACTATAATAATTAATATTTATTTCTATTTATGATGCTCTCATACACAGCTAGTTGTAATCTAGGACCTTATAATCATCATTTCACTAGAAACACCTTCAGTGTTAGATAATCATTTGGATATTACGAGTACCAGGAAGTATAAAATAGGTCATTGAGCTTAATAATCCGAATGAGATTCCACTACACATGAATGGAATAGTGTTTCCCATGTCACTGTCAGTGCCCAAAGTCCATCAGTTAACCCGCCCATCTTTGCTAGATTAAAATTATGTGGAATGAAATGCTGTACTCCTTCTAACTCACTGAACGCAACCTCTTATTGCAGAGAAATCGGTCCTTTTACGTCTTCATCGTATTCGCTCGCTATTTCAGTCTGAAATTCAATTTCTTGAGAGGAATATGTCGTAGGTACAAAATTTTCTTCCTGGGCTTCGTATGCAATTTCAAACGTAGACCGAATAAGGTTATAGATAAAAATTGTTTTTCTTTGACCCGCTTGTCATATGATTTCTAACCAATTTATTAAACCACTTGCTGTAAGCATTTATATTGTAATGAAAAATTAAAGCCTTAGTTAGCCTCTATTTACTTAGTTTTGTTCTTCGTATATACATATATGTGTATATACTCGTACCTGTGCATGTATGTTCAAATATAATAATTTCTCACAAGTACCCATCCCGTATCCCGATTAATTATATTGTGTACCATTCAATATCAGCGATTAACAGTGAACTTAATGTGAGGAAGGAATTTCATTCCACGGAAGCGGAAGTGAAGGGAAAATGTATTGAGGATGTGACGTCAGAACCAATATCCGTCGCTGATATTTATTCTCGGTTCACCTGAAGTAAGCCCGAAGACGATTCGTATTTCCAATGAAACGAGACGCAATCTTCGATGCAAGATAAGTTTAAATTCTAGAAATTTCTGGTACATTTCAAATATAGCGCCATTTTGAATTTATTGACATTATAGTGCTTTTTTGAAATTGTACTCGTTGACCTAAAGTTATAAACGTTTCTGGCCTTTAATTGATACTAATCTTGTCCATTTTGAACATGGTCAGACTAAATTGATACATGCTCAATTGGAGAATATGTTTTGATGTAAATTTATTTTGAATCTACTCAATATATATCGTAAAAGCTTAAGTAAGGCTATTGCGACAACACCGAAGGTTTTAATTTCCGGCAATTCATAAATACCTACTCGTATGTGTGAGACATATTCCCTAAATATGTAGTAACACGACATAGCAAATCGTTTAATTGCGCATAAAATATCCTTCACTCCTATAAAACTTTCGCAAGTTCTTAGTTTTGGTTTAAGTCCAATCATTCTGTCGTTTAGCCATTAATATTATATCTTGGGACACTATTATTTTTTTTTTGGAACAGTAGTATAATATCGTGAGTGCTGCCTAGTTTAGGTTCAGAAGGCTTTGTGTCCAAAATTAATATCATTATTATCAACACGATACAACATTCGAAACTCAATACTCGTAACGAAGACATTAAAAGCAAAATAATGATAGATTAATGACACGATACGAGTTAATAAAGCAGCGGGCACCATACGCGGCACACACGCGAAGAACAAAGACAGTGAAGCGACAAACATTATAGGAACAGCAAAAGACCTAGACCGGGCTAAAATGGTCGTGCTAATTCTGGCGCGGGAGCAACGTTCGCCGCGATCAATGTCAACGACCAGTGCGATGGTGCGCGAATGTAGGGACACAGGTTTTTAAGTTGCACATGGAGTGCAGAAATATAATCACGCCTACATATCTCTGAAGGAGGCAAATGAGTGGAGTTCTTCCACTTTGCAACGGTTATGTTATACGTCTCATGATATAGGAAGTAAATCTCTTAGAGAACAAAATTGTTTTCAAAACGTCAACATAGTCAAAACGTCATGGACATATTTGTATAATTATATGACCTCTACTTGAGAGGAGGAGCTTGTCCAACAGCGAAACTTAAAGAGTTAGCGATGATGATAATGCAGGCGATCATTTGTAAAAGGGAACATAATTAATTTTGCAATTATAGTCATTCAAATGTGTTTTTCATGAAACATTTTATTGATTTTTTAATTTATAAAATCTTTAATTTTGATCATTATATTGTTTACGTTTGATTGCACAATGTTACGTATACGCGTACGAGTACCTACAAGCTTAATCGGATATACATTATTCCAAGAATTTTTTAAAAAGTATATTATTGCTGTTTATAGCTATCTAAAATATCATAAAAATGTAGCACTTTCAATTGTTACTTATCCATGATTTTACTTTCTGCAATATAGACACGATCATGTCCAAAACATCTACACGATTACACGTATTTTAAGTCACTTTCAATACGATTCAACAACAAAAAGTTTTAAGTGTGTCGTAAAACTGAACGATCAGAGTATAGCGCAATTACTTTCATCTCAGCTTCCGTGTGCGATCCAACAAGAACTCTATAAACATTATCTAGATAAAATTTAATTACGAAAGAATTTCGCTAACGCACCACCTCGCTGGTTGATTGCGTCGCAAAAACATGACGTGTATTTTTAATTGCATCGGAGCCACAAAAAATCGACAAAAAAATATCGACCGAAGCGTACTCGTATATGCAAATATATTTTTTGTACTTTTATTGCAAGTTCTGTTTTATGAATGGTCCCAGTACACCGCACGTGAGTCGAACGCGGACAAAAAATACACGTTTTAATGCCACCCATCCAATCAGCTGAAACTAACTACCTCGTTCACCACACAACGTGGTAAATTGTTGATGATGTTTTAGATCTAACATGCTCGTAATTATTTGAAATATTAGGTCACCATCATCATTAACCCTTTTATTATTCTAATGCTGGACACGGCTCTGACATCGAATTGAAAATACATCAGAGAATGTACACCATGAAAATGTCCGAAACTACTAGGACTATATCGAGAAAATATATCATATATACAAATTATACCTATATACGATTTTTTTGGTAATAAATCAGGTTATTGTCATAATTTAATGATATTACAATAATATTTTGATTATGATGGGAAATTGTACGTGCTATTATAATAATTACGAAATCGAAAAATATTACGAAACAAAAAGTGTATTACATTATCAATGTCGATCTAATTTGGCAATATATGTGAATCATTAGCATAATGCATTAATATTTATATCACGAATAGTCTTTTTAAGCTGAACACTTTCAATCATACAATTATTAGATTACTACCAGTTTCAGTGTACCGCACTACACTCTATGACACAGTTGCGTGTGTGAGAAGAAAAAATATCTTTAATGATCATTAAATAATGATGTTTGATTGTATAATTAATGTTGTATGCACGCTAAATGTATAACTCACAATACTGTGACGTCACTGCTAGACTTCACGTACCTGTAAAAAAACGGACATTTATTAAAACATGGTACAACATTAGGTAATATTAATTTGTAAAGTTTTCCGTAAAAATAGTTATTTCCATCAGTGTAAATGGTGACAAGTTTTATTAATTAATTATTGTAACTCGTTTGTAATACAATTATAATAAGTTTAGTAGAAAAATAGTTATGTTCTATTGTACACTTATAACTGACGTAAATAAAGAAATGGGGAACATTCGTAAATTAAATTGAAAATTAATATCACTTTTATTTATTATTATATGTATAAACCACGGCGACGGACGATGACAAGAGTGGTTTAATTTTTTATTTATGTAATCCGTACGTCTTACACAAATAAATCATAGACTTTAACATTCTGGAATCATTTGAATGACATAAAAAGTAAATATTTTTCAAAAGTATAAGCTCTTGGTGATGTTTATAACATTTTGGGTTGATTTTTTATCGTTGTTACATTAAGCAATAATATGATTGATAACGTTCCAATTGCAATATGTGTTCATTCCACATAACAGAAGTGAGATCGCTGTCCAGCAGTAGGATAGCAAAACGCAATCAAAAAATTTGACATCAAAACCACGAATCAATATAAAAAAAACGTACTCGAATGTTTTTGATTTATTCAAACCGTTGCCGATTACGAAACATACGTTTGACACTTTTTATTTTCGAATGTCCACATGGACTAATAAATACACAGTACAATATGACATTCGTCGAGCATTACTTAATATTGCCGGGTCAGCTGAACGTTCCGCACGCGACCAATTTGTCTGGAGCACGCGTGACTAAGCCTTATATTCGCACCTCATTTTTTAATCAACGACACAAATTTGCAATTCTAATTCTTGTTGCGAGAATTTCTATGTTGCTTCAGTCGTGGAAATTTTATGAGTTGGGTTGACAGTATTTATCTCGTACTAAGTTTTTATTAAGTATGCTGTTATTTCAGATTGTGTTTTGCTAACGGATTCTGAAAACTCCCTTTTTAATCAACAATACAAATTTGCAACTCTAATTCTGTTTGCTAGAATTTCTATGTTGCTTAAAATAACTATTTTGTGTTGAAACGACAATTTTAATATTCCACAAATTTATTATTAAACATGTTTTTATTCTGGACTGGCTTTTATTAACAAATTCTTTAATATAGAAGTATGTACTTAAATAAAATGTGTATGTTTCTCTGAAACAAAAGCTTTCGGTTTAAGCTTTGCACACTAACTTAGGTTTGGCAGTATCAAAATATATTTTATTTAGCCTATTATTTTAATGGCACAATGTACGGGTTGTTTGTTGCGAGACCCGAACGCCAGACAAATGTTTCCTTTGAAAGCACGAGCGTTGTTAAATATACATATATTTCACGAATATTAAAGAAAACAGCTGTAGCGAACAGAACAATATCATTTCGTTGTCTACAAAATATATGCCATTTATAATTTTAGTGGTATTTTATTTAATCACATAAAATACCCCCATTATCGTCATCAACCTTTTTATTTCTTTCCTCTTCAGCCTCGCTATGTCTCAAAATGAAGGTGTAATGGTCTACCACGCTAATCTAGTGTACATTAGCTGACTGTGCAAGATGCACAGAATATTTTGGACAACTTTAAAGTTTGCAATTTCCGTAAGCTTGGCAAAGTGTTTATTCACTTACGTATATAAATCTTAGGCTATCCTAATGATATACACAATAAAATAATATATCCATATGTTAATAAATAAGATAGAAATAGACCAAGAGCACAGAAACGTATAGAATTGATTTAATGAATTTCTACTCCGAATATATCTTCCATTGAATTGAAAACTTTTCAGATATGCGGCCGTCAAAACCGTCTATTGAAGTTTCACCGCTTTTGCCAACCTACTCGGATAGTATAGACACGAACCATATATCCCTAGAAAGAGGCCCTCGAAATTGAAAACTATTCCGATTTCATTCCAGTCCCTCGTCGAAACCTAACTGATGGACCATTTTTTTTATCTTTTCAGTCCACTTTCGTTTCACAGGATTTTTTATGCCCAGTTTTTCTGTGATCTAAATTGTGTTTCTTTGTGAAACCGTTTCAATTGTATATAGTTATCATTCTATAGTATAATAAAAGAGTATTATTGTATAAACTAATAGAAAATAAACATACAGTTGTGGATGTTGATATTTTTAACAGACTTTACGACTGCTTCAACTGCTTCAACTGCTTGCGAAAACCAAACACGCATATCCGAGTAAAATGTTAATTTTAGTTAATAGATCATTCAATAGAAAAAGTGCAGATTAATCAATGTATATAGAAACCACAACAAGAACATTTTCACAAAGAACAGACTTCAGAAAAAAGGAACTAAAGTTCCTTCTCTTTTTAGTGAAAAATTAAAAAGTCCAAAATGTTTGTACCAGATTGCAAATATAGACAAAAGAGGTTCTAATTTCCATGTTGCCCTCCCGGAACAATAGTCTGATGGAAAGAGAAAGGGCAGGCTGTCTGCTTTTTTGGTTTTGTGAAAAAAAATATCCATCGATGCAGACATATTCTTCAGTGTTTCCACGCTGAATATTAAAAATTGTATTACGAAAATTGCATTGTGTCGTTTTGTACATCACTCACAACTTTAAAATTCACCATTCTACCTCCACATTCAACTTTCGGTACACTATTGTACTTATTACTCCAGAGACCTAAAATGTATTCGGAATCAGTCACAGGTACAAAGCTGTTTTTTGTTAAAATTTCGCTTTTAAATTTATCAGATTTCCATTCCATCAACAACAGAATATAATAAAATTTGATCTATATTCCACACAAGTCAACTTTAGAATCTTTTTGAAGACGGTTAAATGCAACATTACTATGTCACTGGGTTACGTTACCTCAAAAGAGTTACGGATCATATCCTAATCAGTAATTAATTGATTATTTACTGCAAATAACACCATCCAAAATAACATTCTTGTCACGACAACCAATTTAACGCACGTCAGAATCTAATATCTAAAAACAATACATTCGCCGCGTTAATTTATTATTCGAATTATTGCTATGGCGTATTGGTTAAGCAAATTTTAATTAAACGTCATTTGTTCGATAGGTTCACTGTTCGAATAAAGGGAAAATTTAATTATGTAATCTGACACATCGTTTCAAATGGTATTATTACAAACAATATTCGTTAACGAAGGTTCAAAGCTTTTTGGTGTTTCTGAGATCTTATAAATGTAAGCAACATTAATTAAACTTAATTTAGAAATTTCAATGTATTTCATTAAGTTCGGCTAAGCATCTGAAACCAGGCTTATTAGTAACCAATCAATATTGAATTACTTCGCACATTTAGAACAAATTGCTTAAAACATCTTCTAAAGAAGGATCGTGTATCTGCTGCATGTCTCTTATGTTCCACTACGTCAAATCAGCATACGCTTCAGACACAATTTAACAAAACAATTTAAGCAATAATTAAAAACCATGCATACCTTATAGCCATCCAAACGTGCAAATGTCCAATCCGAATATGGAAGGTAATGAGCCGTTTGGGCAAAAACTGAACGTGACGAGCGCATAACGAGTCAATCCATTAACGATAGGGTAACAGCTGTTTAATTGAACGAAATATTCACAAGAATTATTACTCGATGAAATGTGAATCGCTTTATTTCTTCATGTCAATATAACTGGTTTTTAGCTACTGGTAACACAATCGTTATATAAACATCAACATAAACTTTTTATGAAACAAAAATTCCAAATACATTATAACTGACTTTCGAATCTATCGCATTGTTGATTTACATCAACTAGATGTCTTACAATAGGACTTGAACTTTTTTCGATTCAACCATAAATATTGTTATGTGATTATCTGTCTACGTTGTGATTTGTCTTTTCCTGTACCTATGGTTTAAGTTTGAATGCGATATGGCGATAGTTTTATACTCAAATGATGCTTGGATAAGCCATACTTTCTTACTCAAAGGTGTTCTCAAGTTTTCTATACTTTCCTGAGACTGCATGATATTCCTATTAATAAACTTAACCTTAGAATTTATCAATGACTTCAAACTCCTTATAGTCATGTAGAGCAAAATATAGTCTTGTAGATAAACGACCACAAAAAAACTTCTAAAGCCATTTTGGTGCAACAGAATTTAACAGTTAGAAAAGAGAACAAGTAATACAATATTGCTCACCAGAAATACTCAACTTGGCGAAACAACTACCTCTGCAGAATCTTCAATAAATATTTAATAGTTCCCTACAAAACACGATAACTAGTGAAACTAGGACAAATCTATCAAGAACAAACTTTTCTATGGTCATTCGAACGTCGATACGAACTGGAACATTCGACAAACTTTCTCAATAGTAGATAGACACTATCGCATTTAATTGACCGCATCTGTCTCTTGTCTTATGTAGTCTGATATAGAACAGTTTGAAGGCTTTGTTGACTAGTGAAGTCATACGGAAAACTAAAATACTTTATACAATTTTCCCTTTTTTCAAGAATCGATTTTAAGAACAATGATAAGTGGCCGGCCTTTCCAAGATTCTAAGTTTATTACAAATTTGAAGTAAATCGGTCCAGCGATTCTGATGAGATAGTGAAACAGAGGGGGAGATTATTTGAGATAAACGCACAATACACGGTGTAATATGGTAATTATCCATAATTTCCAACTCAACTCCACTCCACTAGTTCTATTTTAGGTGCAAATAAATGGTGATTGTTACATATCAAAAGATCTACGTTTCTGTATTGTGTCATTCTGTTTTGTGTCTTCAACGTATAAGGCTATATCTTTGCCATTCATCATGCTTTATTTCCATTACTGCCACGCTTCTCTTTCGCACTGACAGCTCGATACAATCTCGACG
The DNA here is from genome assembly GCA_018245735.1 of Microceris miodesmiata. Taxonomy (NCBI): domain Eukaryota; kingdom Metazoa; phylum Arthropoda; class Insecta; order Lepidoptera; family Hesperiidae; genus Microceris; species Microceris miodesmiata. Next base: position 11,482 of record DWEC01000875.1, read on the forward strand.
TTCATTTCCCCCGCTCGAACGAGAAGTGTCGACGATGTGTGCCACATAGGGTTGTCAACAACACTAATAATAACATCACTTATCTTTATTTTAAACACTATACTTAACTGAATACAAGATTTTTTTGTGTTCCAATTCCTTTCAACTATTTGTTTTATTATTTGCAGAATATCGTCAATGGCGCTTGTAATAAGTTATATAATCTTAATTGATGATTGTGTCTTTTATTTATTCTTATGAGCACTTAGAGAAATATTGTTGTATTGGATTTAGTTAACGATTTTTTTTCAAATCCACCTGCACTTGCTTGAGTAAGTGTGTAGTTATGAGCTCTATCACACTGTCTTAATTGAGACTGTTTTCACAAAATGGTAACCCTAGATATCTAGAGAACGAATGACTCAGCGCCATCCGCCCTATTGTTTGTGGTTTTCCTTTCTATAGACAATTATACGCAGACACAATTGCAAAATAAAACGATATAAAGAGTGTATATAAAAATATTTTTGATTGTATATAAAAAATAACAATAAAAAAAATAATTTTTAAAAAATATATATTAAAATCTAAAAGTCTAAAACAAAAAATAAAGACAATGATGTAAAGTACAAAAGACAAAATTTATTTTACATCAACATGTGTTCCTATGGATCTCTATTACATATATACCACCCGGGAGCAACTCAAACAAAACGCAAGTAATGACCAGATATGAACAAGTTACACAAAATAAAAGTCTCACACGGATTGTCCCGTGAGACGAAGAAGGTTCATTATCGTGGAATATTTAGTCCACGAAAGTGAAACTTCTTCAATAACCAACTTCAAGTTTAAATAATATGTTGAACAAATTAAGGACGACCATTTTCGCCGTTTATAATGAGGACCTCAAAGATGTTAAAAGAGAAAATGTTCTCTATAAAGTGAAAAGCCCGACGCAGTGAAGCTTTCCCCGTTCTTTTGAACTAACATTTTCCGGGTCTTTATATGAATTTTACACTCGTTCGTTCCACAGTCGCCTTTCAAGGCATTGTTGGAAAATAACTAGCTCTTTCTTGTAATTTTCTTTTACAAAAAACGAGGAAATTAATAGATAAAATTCTGCTAATAATTATATTAAAAATACTTCGTATTATGAAATGGGCTATCGATTTACGAAATTTTGCTATATTTAATTGTTCACTATTCTATAAAATTTCTTGACTAATTTTGCTTTGGGACTCACCAATGAAGTTGCGAGTACTGGACTGTTGAGAGAACAAATTACAGAAGATAAGAAATATTAGTAAAGACCATAAAGTCAAAAGACAGAAGCGTATTGTAAAACTATGCTTCTACTATGTCTAAGACGAGATGTCACAATAAAATATACCAATGCTTCAGTAATACTTTACCTAAAAATATTATACAACAAAAGTATTGAAGGAAGAAAATGTATAAGAATCGATCTTCAATAAAAATGGAAAAGTTTATCCAGGGAGCAGAAGAAACGTCTTTAATCTCAGTCTTTGTATTCACGCCGACTGCACTCCTTGGGGAACAAAACGACTCAAGCGAGTTTTAAATTTATTTTCACTCTAAATATTCACTGTTTCTAATGCCAACGAGTGAACTGCTAATTAACAGTATTAACAACTGGCATTAACAGATTCAATGAGTTTATTAAAATTAATTTATTCACTTGCTGAAGCTTGTTCAACTATATTAACATCCTTAGCTTTGCTTATTCTATTAATCTATTTTAGTATCCATTAACTAAGTTCATCGCTTATTGTTTTAATATTTGCTGTTTCGTCATTATTCTGACCGGCCAGTTTGCTTTAGGGGTTTGAATAGTTTATCTTAAAAATGTTACATGTTTAAATTATAGTTATTATTCAATCAACTTCTAATACTGTAAAATATTTGATGATTTTCATCAAGTATAATATATAGCAAACATTTCAAAATATACCACGACTGTTACGAAAACAGACTTATATTTAAAGTTCCCTTGATTTACGTGTGTCTTCTGTTTAGCTCTAGTTGTAGGTACTATTTTATGTAAGTTATACAGTTTTATTTTATATTTTTCTAAGGTTACAAAGGAAAATAACTTTTAGAATTCTCAGTTCCTTTCCTTCTAGATTTAGTTTAATGTTGGCCCGCTTCGCAGTTCCGGACTGCATCGTGATTGCACTGTTCGTGTCAGTCGCCCATTTGTGAGCTCAAACGGTATACATTTGAATTTTAAAGTTGTGATGCAATCGGTATTTTTCCGACGACAGAAATATCTGTGAAGTATTCATTCTTTTATTTTCCACATTTTATTGATTTAGGTTCCATAACGTTCCTAATATGGAATTTATATAATTTATAATGTTATTTTTTGTAACGGAATGTTCTACTTCAAATCGATATTATCGGAAATATAAGTGAATGAGTTAGCAATTAGCAAGTCTTTTAACGCAAATTTAATACTCCTTTGTTATACTTTGATCTGATATATATTTACACGTAATGATATTTCAAAACATAAAATATTAATATTATCATTAAATATAAATTAATTATATTCATGTTTCACATTCGTAAGATTGGTTGTTGAAATACTTATTTGTGTGTCATTCTCTCCAATTTCAATATCAGATAAAAGGGAATAAGAGCCAGTAATCTTAAACGTATCGTCTTGAACATCTTCAGGACCGAACGCGCACAAATGTTATTTTTAAACACCCAATAATATCTTCGTGATGATTATTCTTTCAAACAAATCTTATCCAAGCATGAATCAAGTATGATTAAACGCTTAGCTATCCTCAAATCTATTTCGGAATCTTAATCATATATGTATGTACGTTCTTTGTAAAACTGTATACATTTTACAGTACCATACGTTCAAAGAAATCCTATTATTTTGTTAATATATGAAAATTTCACATGAGACTGCCCCGTGTAATGAATTTGGAGGCACCGCAGTTAATCTGTTGCCTTTTATCTTTTTCGAGCTAAAATTTCAGATTATATTTGTTTTGTCCGTTTTCAAACCAAACAGTGGCAGTTCGTATTTGGTTAAAAATAACTAAAGTAAACTTTAGTAACCGGAAATAGTTTTCGGTTTATTTGTAGATTTAGGATGAAGTGATTTTTGGAATAAATGAATCCAATTTAATTATTCTTAAGTTAAGTTAGTTATTACTATTATTTTTTATTAGCATAACATTATTTTTTAGTTACATAAAAATGCATTTATCACTGCAGTGACTTTTGCATCTCCTTATCTTTTTTTACCTTAATAATGATAATGAGTATTTCATTAATGGGATACTTCAAAGTTATTTTACTTTTTAATAGCATATTATTCAACTTCAAACAATCAGATAAATTTAACAAATACTTCAAATGTTATTATGAATGTACCGGCTTGACTCACGTACGTTTTTCGGGGTGGCCCGACTAGTTTCGGACCTGTACGAGGTCCT
>DWEC01000876.1:0-14941 GCA_018245735.1 Microceris miodesmiata
TGATTATTATGATGGATTGTAGATCATATTGAAGAAAATTTAAAACCTAATGGAGTTTAAAACAGTAGTATCTTTTGATAAGATAGTTAGCTTATTCGCTATAAAGCTAGTAGACTGTTGAATGAGCTTTAGGGATTTAGCGAGAATAAAATTAACTGAAAGATAAATATATTATGTGGTAGCTTGGAAAAAACCGTTAGGGGAGGTGTCTGTTCCGCAGTGAACGCACACAGGCCGATGATGATGATGATGTATGTACATACATATTTATTACAATGCTGGAAAACCTAATTTGTTAGTGTTTAAGTTATAACGTAGTTATAGTAAGGAAATATCACAGGATGAAGGTTAATTTTTTCTATCAAAAAAACGTAATATTTGTAATCTGTTGAACAAAAGAAATGTGAATAGGCACTTGGTAAGCGTGCTACTCCATAGAATGCACCTTTGCTTTTCATCAGGCGAAGTTGTGTCCAAGTCCTGGTCTAAACTGAATAAAAAAATAACACCTGTGAAAGGTAAAACATAGAGAATATAACAATTTGTGATAGTTTTAATGATCTGAGTATCATTGTTCCAAACTAAGAATAATTTGAATTTGAAGAAATCATTTCAGTCTTTTCTATTAATATTAACATTTGCAAAAGTCCCTAGCTATTAGCAGGCATTTTCTTTAGCAAATAGAATTGGACGTCGCGTGCATCCAATAGAACGAAGTGAAATCCAACTAACTTTATAATTTTTGTGGACTTTATATTACTGGCAAGTTTGATTTTTATTACACTCTCAATTTTTTATTGAATAAACTATGATAAATATCTAAGTAGTATTTTATAGCTATAAATATATAGGTACATAATTCATAACTAATAATTGAAATGTTTATGATCAGTATGTAATCATAACATTAAACTTAAGTATTGTTTTTTTTTAATTCAACTTTATTTTCGAAAATCGAACGCTCGTAATTTTAATTTTAAACGTCGAATACTTATACTCGTAAATTTTCAATTAAAAAAATGGATAATGCCAGTTGTTCTTTATAAACTGAAGTTCTCTTTTCAAATTTAATTTCTTGAATGGCAATTAAAAATAGAAAATAAATATTATACGGTGAAGTACTGACCTTCAAGAACGCAGCATTCGTTCATATTAACTCAGCCATCCGCGTGTATGTCACTCTTCACAGTCATATATTATTCATTAAATGTCTATTTAAACATTAACATACACTGCATACGTGAACTATATTCAGTTCTGCACGAAGAAAGAAATAAAAAAAAACCGTTATGAAACCATAAATAATTTCCTCTGTGTTTTTGTTCTCATTGTTTTTTTTGTATTTGTAAAAAAATTTTGTTATTTTTCAATGAATTGTTTTCACCTTTATTTAAGAATTCAATAAAAGTTATAAATTATATAATAATGAACATCTATAAATATGTATAATTTAGCAATTCAAATTGATAATTCGAATTTAATTTAATGGAATATACATCGTTATTCGCTTCACAGCGACACATTTCATATGTGTAATCTTGAATGCTGTGATATATCAATGAATCTTTGAATATTTGTTTAAAAAACGCAATGAATCATGCGATACATTCCAACAGAAGAAAGTTTCTGGACGTAGGCACGACATCGGCTCGCGGCCGCTTAATAAATCATATAAAAATAAATCACTCACGAGGTTAAAATGTGAAATACTTTCTCTAAACAAAAGGGCATTGTGTATGCAAAAATGCATTCCGTTGCGAATATTTTTCGTCGCCTGACTCCCATTTATTTTTTATTATTTTATTATCGAGACGGACATTATACGAGCCTTCGCGATGTATTGATAACTTTTATATGAGACCGTCGTGTTGGAAGCTCACGATTCTTTTTCACTAAGAAAAAAAGTCCACACGTAGTTATATATACCAAGACATCCGAATATAAATATATTTGTGTCATTATATTCTATAATCTTTTCCTGTATTTTGCCTTGGTGTTACGGTGTTCGTTTACATGAATTAATAATTCCTTCGTTATTTTAAAGTGAAGACAATTTATAAAATGTGGGCTATGTTAAAACAGTCAAAACTTTATGTAATCGATTTTGTTACAAAATATCAAACGTTAGAACGGAGTGAAGTTAACAACAAAGCGATAGGTATCGATAGAGATGCATATCTGTAAAATATTAACACAAACCAATAAATAAATTAAAGCATGCGGTGTTATCTCGATGCCTCGCATCTCTATCAGGACAGGAGTATAAAATGCCTGTCCCATTTCTTTTCTCGTGACAATGTAACACCCACGTAATTAACTAAAGAATTTGTCATTGCCCTAAATACAAACTCCCACTAAAGAAACAAATCACTGTCGCCGCGCCATGTTTGTACATCTACAATAAAAAGTTATAACATCTTTTTCGGAATGTTAATGACGCAAGAATGGTTAGCGACATATATTGAATATGTAGTCGATTTTAATCGCTTTTATCCAGCATTGTTCAATAACACATCACCGATTTCACTCTTGTTCGCTTTAATGGTGTATAAATCATTTGGGGGCTAATTAAAATCGATCCGTTCATACGAAGCGCATCAGCCGAGTTGCTAACCTGCAAACATAATTTACGATATCTCTTCAGTCTTTCGCACATAAACTTTCTAATTTGGAGACTCGGGCCGCCGGTGGAGATATAAGTTGGACCGCCAATAAAAACAACACCTCGAGAAAAGTATAAAAATATATTGGCAACTGTCAATGTTCAATTTAGTTCTGACCACACCCGAAACATCGGTATCCGACCCTCAACGTCTGTCAAACGAGCAATTAAACGTGTTTGATGTTGCCATAAAACGAGGCATTAATTGCTGACATAAAATTAGCATTCACACTTATATCGGGTAGCCCTTTATTTAAATCTTTTATGTTAAATTATGTCCCGGCTAGACATTGTCTATATCTTCTTCCATTCATTCTTTATAAGGCAATGATTAACGCTTCGTTTATAAAAATGATATGACGTTTAAGTGTCTTAAGTGTACTTTTACATTGAAATGTGATTTGAGGGATAATTTTCTTTCTTATAATTTAAGTAACATATTGTTGTTGACACCATATGCTAAATATAATGGAATGTCAATAAAAATTACATTTTCAAAATTACATAACGACCATGTTTGACAGGATTACACAGTAAAACAATTAAGGGGCGATTTATTTATATACCTTGTGTACTAATCGGAAAAATGTATTCGACGGAGAACTCTTGCAAATTGCAATTTAACCGGTCCGGACTGAGTAACTTATTTTTAAAGCTCGTAAAATCTCATTCTTTAAGCAATAAAAATAACATTTTAGCAAAGTTACACAAGCCTCGATTATGGCGTTCGTTAACTTACGGCTTTGCGTTTAGAAATCACTTGTAAACATTGTGACACTAAGAACAGAAACTGACGTCAGCTTAACCCTTGAACGCTGGTATCGCTGAAAAAGGCATATTTATACACATAATGCTTCTAACCCGTCACGCTCGTGTTTCATATCAAAATAAACACTGAGGGAATCACGCGAAATGACTTTTTGCATTTTTGCATATCACACGCGACCGTATTTCACTTAATAACCGGACGCCGGACGTAACGAACGGAACAAAAACTAGGGGCGAACGAGACGAGAAAAGTTACTTCAAGAATATACGGAAGTTAATTAGAAGCGGAACGAAAAACAACCGTAACTGGTGGCGAAGTTGGCCGTTCTAGCGCGGCCAATGGTACAAGGCACTCACACACACTCAGCCCTCACCACCGCCGCGAAGGATTTGCATACCGCCCGCCCAGGCGCGCGCCGCCGCCCAGCCTGAGCGACAGGGACGGACGACGTCGTCTTTGACACTGTATCAAACTGTTTTACAATCGTTTTTAAATAGCACACCATTACACCTAACAATCAACAAAAAATCCTCTACAACGTATCTTTTCAGCTGAAGGGATGATATTTGCATATTAATGTAGGCAGATTAGCATCCGCGGCGGTGAAAAGGATGAATGTAAATCCATCGCCGTCGTCGCGGAAGCGGTGGATAGTTGGGAGACAGTTCGTAGCGAGAGCGTGAATGGGCGAAGATGTGACCATAATAGACGTACGGAGTGATTGATTGTGATGTATGCTCGCTTATAAACGCGTTCGCTCACATTGTTTATACTTTATAAGTATTTTAATGAACTATGAATATTAAATATGCAACCTATAAACGGTAGAAAAATATTTTTCTACCGTTTATAGGTCAAAGTTCCTTAACAGATGAGCACGAGTGACGGCTTTATTGCTATGCGTGTAGTTTAGTAGAATCTACAAACTAGACGAGGTGTAAGATGTCTACTAAGACTGAGGTTGACTGTCTAAGACCATAAATCATTAGTATCTGCTTATCACTGTGGGAAATGCATGTAATAATATACATGTATGTAAAAGGCAGGCACTGCGACGAGCTCATAAATAGTGCTCCAATGAGTGTTTAGTGTTTCTATAATTCTATGATTTCTATGATTGACACGATTTCGTATTTTTTTATAGGTAATGCTTTTAGTATATTTATTCAAAGTAAATGTAAACGTTAATTAAAAACTGAGTTTCTTAACTCGCCACTCGGCTGCTATGTTTCAAATGAAAAAGTAGTGTGCCGTAAGCTAATGAAAACACACAACAGACAAGAACATTGTAATTACGAGGAGTGCAAGATTTATTACACGAGGATAGGAAACTAACCACACGTGACCGAAGGTCGCATACCGAGTAAACTATAAAAAGGCATTAGTGTGAGGGAAACTACGTCTTATTTGGGGTGTAATTAATGCCAATTTTCCGAGATGGAAATAGGACTTGGGACGTTTTCGTGGTGTCGGCGGCATGTGCATATGCATTCGGTCGGTGTGAGAGTACCACAAATGCGGTATGTAGTGGTTAATTTTTGCGCAAAGCTGGTGTGAGCGAGAGGTGAGCTCATTTACAAGCACTTAGCTGAAGTGCGAGGGGGATAGCGATGTTGGGGGTTAATTAATGAACGTGGAAGCTTGCGCTCTTTATTGCTTTCGTGGCTGGACGCTGAGACGTCGGTTAAGGAGTTTTCTTCGGGAAAATACCGCTATGGGAGATAATATTTGTTTTTCTCGTGATATTATCATATTCCATTCCTTTTATTGCTGTTAATTTACTAAGTAGTTGGAGAGATTAGTATGCAAAGTATTGTGTACTGTCGTTTCGACAATAGAACTAAGTGAAAATATTTTAGATACGAAAACGAAAACAACACGAGCGAAATAGTATTGAGAAGTTTTTATTAACATTTATTTACGTGAAACACGTAAGTAGCGTAGCGCTTGGCTGTCAAAGTTGTATGAAGATTTGAGCTATGATTTTTGTCTGCGATTTCTTGTTACATACATATATTTGTTAAGCTGTTCTTTATGTTTATTAAGTTATAAATATACATATATTATATGTATAGTATTATATGTATAAGTTATAAATATACATATGTTATAGATGTGTATGATAAGACTATTTTTATAATGCATTTATATAATTAGTCTCGTAACTTTTGCATTAAATAAACATTGCAACTATAGAATCAATACGGACTTATGAACTATTCTCAATGTTGGCGAAAGATGAAATAGATTCTAGAAAGCCACACTAAAATCACCGTGTTTTATCACCACCACAGTTTCAATCCCTTCAACTTTGACCAACATATTTCTTTTCGATCTAACTTTTAATCAACAAAACATTATATTTGGGAATGATTGTATCCAATTTAGTTCGCTGATGTGTGCGTACACCGTCCCCCATTACCAACGGCCGTGGTGGTAGACAAACGCAATAAAAGTACAAATATAACAATAAATACGTAAAGCTCGCTTAATGTGGGGAATGTTTTCTTAATTCCATCCCGCTGCGTAGTTAAGAACTTAACTAACGGCGACGTGTTGAGAGCGCCCGCTAAGTGTCGCGCTTCTATCTCAGACGGTTTTGTTAATTAATGGTATGGCCATTGTACGTAATGAGTTTTTGTATTAACAGCACATAACACTATATATTTTAACATGTATTTACGTGTTATGTTGCATATATGCTGCGGATAGTTTTTATATGATAGGTGACTGTGTTTCTTGAGGTTAAAGGAGGTTTACCTACGTCATTCAAAATTAACGAGTAACTTGAGTGGCGAGCGGTAAACAGCGGTAAACATTTACATTGTAAATATAAGATATCAAATTTTAATTACATAAAGATATGAGATAAGAAACAAGGACATGGTGTGTAAGAAAAGTGCCGCCCACAAAAGATAGAAAAAGAAACCGATTATAAGTAATAAAATCAATTGCAACATATTGTGTGAAGTTTTTTATTGCGTATTAAAAATTAAACGTGTGAATTTTCAGCGCTCCGTGTAAATTACAAATACGAGTGCAATATATATTATATAAAAGGCTCCAGTCGAGATGAGGCACTTAGGAGAAAAGCAAGGGACGGTTGGTTCTAATAAACACTTAGGTATGCGCGTAATGGGGGTTTCCCCAACATATTAACCTTTATTAGCGAAATGACAACAACTATTACAATTATATACGAATTATACGTCCATTGTAGGTTCAGTTGTTAGTGACATTGAACGCTGAGTCAGGTCGTAGGTTTGATTCCCACCTGGATTAAATATTTCTGTGATAAACACACGCCTTACACAACAACTGCCTCGTTGATCGTGTTGGTTGTAAGTGCCAATCCTCTGCCAATCTCTTCGGGGATTACAGGCGTGAAGTTACGTGATAAACAGAAAAATATAATTTAGTGCAGAAAAATATAATTATTAGGCGATAACTAAGGCCCCACTCGTTCTGACGTACACAGTTGAAATATGGACACATACAGTATGGATAGTTCAGAGTCCCTACGAAAAGCTATAGAACTAGTTAGGCTCAAATATTTTCTGAAAATTAGAATCTATAACTACAATATTCAACAAAGAATCAAAATCAATGGTATGGATCACAAAATTATCAAACAAGATCACCGGTATGGCGCCAGCAATTATCAAGCCGAAGTGGCATTAACTGATATATCTGTGGCGATATTTGCTGAACACCCGAAACCAAGGATGTAAACGAAATCTGGAGTAGGCACCTCGGCTTGGTACTCAGGTTAGAACTTCCTTGGGCTTGGCAGGATGAGGTTTTGTGATAGGCTTCAGATAAATTTAGAGAGAATTTAGAGTAGAGTGCTGAGTAGGGGGTACAACGGCGTTCGATAAGGGCGGCCTGTATCTAGCAGTGAATTTAAATATGTTCATGATGACAATGATGATCATAATGCTTATGATAACGACAATGATAACGATGGTGATGATCATATTGTTGCGTCTATTTCCACCTTCCTGTATTAGTTTTAAAACAAAATCGCGTATATTTACATTGTCTTTATATTTATGTCCTAAAGCATTCGTTTGTATAAAAGTTGCCTCATAGAGGCTTTTATGAAATATAAAGAAAAAAATGTTATTCTTTAAATGACTTCCGCCACACAGACAAAGCCAGAGACAATAGGTAGTCCACAGCTAAGATAAACTCGATAGTCATATTTTAGTGGAATGCAATTATAACTGGACGGGGTGTCGCTGGTGTGATAGGGGAGCACACACTCGCCCCACGCGCACATTCAAATGTTTGTGTACACACTGCGTGACGTCAGTAGGGCCGTGGCTTTGCAAAAAAAATTCGAATATTTCTCGAATATTTGGTTTTACCATGTCGGGGAATTGACCATATCGATCTAATATTGTAACTTATTATTATATCTTCACGCCTAGTCCTTACAGGTAGAGCACCGAGTACTAAATGCGCTTATTGTTAAGGACCCGACGAGCTTCTCATAATATATTCTTCACTCTCTTCATAGATAGGTATATTCTGATTTCGGAAATTTCGCGTATGACTGATTGAAAATAATAAATATTCGTTTCTACGAAACTGTATATCATAAATACGTATACATAAAAATCTGTCATATGCGACCGGATAACCCAGAGTATACCTTGTCGTAATACTGTAGAGCTAGTTGATAGAGTTTAACCATTATATATCTTGCTAATAACTTTTAAAAATGGAACGATAACGCTAAAAGTAAAAACACTAGTTATAATGTATATCCTTCAGTAAATTTATGGTGTAAGCCCAGTGATAAATAATATTCACGAAATTTTCTACAAGAAAATATGCTTTTTAATAAACAAGATCCATATTTATGAGAGTTTGTTATAAAAAGTGAAAAAAATACTCTTACAACTTATAAAATAAATATGTAAATATATACATTAAGCTATGTCAAAAATCTAATTTGATTTCTTTTAAAAACTTGTTGCACGAGTGACAAACAGATAAATAAGTTATTTATTTAGCATTTTATGTAAGTGATTTTGTCATTTGAATTTCAATGATCTTTAAGTGTGATTTATTGTTTGTAAGATGATATTTCACATACTAAGATTTATTTACGACCAATACAGAACAACATAGGTATTAAGTGTTTGGTGCAGTTCGTTTCTTTTGAAAATGCGTCTCTACATTTGATATTGTCTGTTTTATGAACGTGTATGCTACAATAGTTGTAGAGTGCCGTGATAAATGAACGCAATTACACATAAATTAAAGGTATTCACTATTAAGTCTCTATTGCGTCTTTAAGTTCTTTTAGGAAACTGAAAGAGCCTTATTTATATAAACGTTGAAATACATCAATTAAATCTTCCTCACCTGTTTCCACCTGCTACGGATCTAGCAAATATTCCTTCACCTCTTCTAGATTTATTAAGGTCGTTCATGGCATCCATTAATAATGATATTAGTTAAGTTAAGAAACCTTTTATCTCTTGTTATTCATAACATCTTATTATCCCTTATCACGCCGAAGGTCTAAAGCTCAATCATATTTCGACTCTAGTACCATATCAACATCTGTGTTAGTAAAGAAATTATTCAGATTGTAATTCAATATTGTTCGCTGAAGTGTCAACCCTGGACGTGAACTTGCTACATGCAACCGGACGTCACCCTTACGGATTAGTGGCGCGGCTGTGGGATTACCACATTGGCCACAAATGAAGAATTACTGATTACCTTGCTTACTTACACGCGCTAATTTAATAACTATAGTTCAAGGCACATGTTTTCTAGAACAAAAGCTTTATTACTGTGTACGTAATATGCTTAAAATGTATTTACGAGTAATATCAGTATAATAAGCCAGAAAGAAATATAAAGTGAACGTTCAAACATATTATAAGTATCAGAAATTATAAAGTTATTCATCATATGAAACTTCGTCAGGAATAATTTAAAGTATGTCGTATCAAAGTTCTGTACGTTTGTGTTTGCTACTTATAATAAACGTGTCAGAAACTTATATGTAGAGTGGCATCGTTACTTACTCATTCGAGAATAATCCAAACAAACAATCGTACTGTGCGACACTTTGCAGAGAAATTAATTTTACATATTCTAGTTCATAACTCACGTAACCGTTGCAACGCACGTCGTAAATAAACGTTCCGAAACGCGCACCCAACTGAAACTCAACTTTTGTTTACATTTCAGATACGAAACGTCACATGTATCCGAGTTTTGACAGATGTTCATAAAGAACTAACACAGACGTAAGCACATTTACATATGCGTACCGGCGCTCGGGCTGTGACACGCCAGCGGTACGCCGCGTGTCGTGCGGTACGAGTACGAAAATAATTCTCGTTGGATTTAGACAGTTTTGCGTTCCGTTTTCAGCTTATTTTTCGTGTGTCCGTCACACAGTTTGCGTTAGCACTGACCACAGCTTAGGGCGCCGGCCACGCGGCGATGTGTGCGTGTGTGGAGCTTTCTGCACGCCATCTCTTAGCTTAAACGAGTGGGGAGTGCGTTGGTGTGCGTATAAAGTTTACTTGTGGAAGTAGAAGGCTAGACTCATTGACTGCGGCCCTTATTGTATGAATGTGGAAAAATTATAGCGTACAGCAATGTTTTGCCTGAAACAGCGTTACGTTGGTCATTGTTTATGGTCGCGGTGGTCGCGAGCACTTAAGTCGCCCAATTTGCTGGAGACGTTAATGTCCACTGGTATTGTCTCGGCAAACATTATTTCTTGCAAAGTGCCGTAATTAAAATCTCGGAGTGTTTGGTAGACGATCTTGTAGTTTATTTTGTTATCTGTACATTAAAGTGTTATGTCAATTGTATAAGAGGTATACGCATGTTTATACTAAAGATAAGGAAAAAAAATTATAATTAAACAGGTGAAAATCTGAAAATTTCTAAGGTTAATTTATCCATACCAATTAATGACTTCAGATTTTAGTACAAATGCAGAAAGGTGTATTGTGTTCAGATTTTGAATTTGACGGAAGACAAAATAATTTACGAGGGTTGCGAATAGCCTTAAGAGTGATAGTCCAGTAAATAATGTATCTGTTAAATATTTGTTAATGTCCTTGAATTATACACATTACGTCACCCCGAGCGACCTGTTGTCGCTCATTTAACCTGAATATCAAAAGAAATATTTCGCCCTTTTTGTAACTAATACCTGTTTACTTCCACTCTTCCTTTCCGATACAAGTAAACAAAAGAATATGTAATATGATACTTCAAAACACCATGAATAGAGCACAGATGAGCGTCAACTTTGGAGGTGGCAATTTAACCGGAGCACTTATACAAATTAATTACTAATATGATACCTTTAAATAAATGTGTGTAATGAAAGGCGCGGATGCATCCTCAGATGTAGTTACATTACCTTTGCTGTACCATATACACACATCTACTGGTTACATTGATTACAAAACGTCAATAGAAAAAAAAGATGAAAACAAAAAAATATATAAGATAAATAAGGCAGACAATAGACAAATCATTGTTAAATATTAAAAACACAATAATATGTAGCATTCCGCGCAAGGAGCGCCGAAGGAGCAAACTAGTCTCACGGGGTATGAGCATTACTCAAAGGGGAAAGTAAATAAGCGAAACTTCCAACAAAACAATTACCTCGGCACAAACCTAACATAAATACATACATCATGCGCAGTCAAAACTTGGTGCTTGCATTCTCCAAGTTAAAATTGCACATTTATCACCGAGAGGACCAAGCTCGGGTCCATTAAGAGATTTTTCTGAATCATAAATCTCTCTTCGCTTCATCTCACTTCGATACAGATAGCAGCAAACATTCGCACGCGCGGGTGTGATGTTTGTTGGAGCGAGCTGATAATGTAATAGTTAAATAGTTTTAGTCCGCATTTGTAGTTATTTTTTCTGGAAAATTCAATTTTAGGAACGGTTGGTCGAGTTGTTGCAAGTGTCATTGCTAGTCGAGAGGTCGTGGGTTTGATCCTCGGGTCGAGTACTATCGGTTTTCTAACTTAGAATTCGTAGCATTGGCTCGGAGTCTGGATTTGCGCCCGGTCTATTATAATAGACTTGCCCTCTTTTCTATGGTGGCAGATAGAACATATAAATCGTGAGAGTTTATCCCCATCGATTATACCCCATCGATTGATGCAGGGCATTAATGTAAAAAAACACTAGGACTTACGTAACTGTCATTGCTTAACATGGCTTGTGATTATAACAAACTGGAACATTACAACTACGTGTGCTATAAAAGCTCAAATATCCAAATGTCATTTTTTATTAATAATATGAATGGTAGTAATTATAATATATTCTGTTTTTACCCGCTTTGTCCTACTCTGGTCCCGCCCAAGACTTTTAAATGCTACTGCCGGCCCTTAATTCCTTCTTAAACCTTTATAAATAAAAGGGCTTTTGTTTGAAAACTATGAGAATGTTTTAATGAATGACTGATTGAATGATTGAACGGATGAGGACGTAATTAAACGTCGTTCAATGCTTGTCTGTCATATAGGAATATAGAGGTTTGGATTTTAATGTGTCTTTGGATATTCGATGACATAAAAACAATATAATGTAAGCATTAAGATATATTCTATCAAAATAATATCCACAAAGTTAAGCGATAAAAATAAATAAATAAAATCTACAAAGTATCCACAATAATAAATAATACATCTCCAACTTTGATTAGTCAATTTTTTGCTTTTGAATATGAGTTCTACATTAAGAAATATAAAGGCATGACTCAATTTAATTCATTTGCAACTAAATTGAGCCCTACACAAAAAGTTGAACAAAGTCATACAAAAGTGTATAGAACAGTCCATATTTCATTTGGAGATACTTGAAAAGATAATTAGGGAGTACGGACAAAGTACTTCTAAATTTGTACTTAAGTTTCTCACATCTCACTATGGCGTTGGTACGTTCAAATATAAATCTTGGAGCTATATTAATAAGAGTGATCGGAAGAGTAGGGGTGGGTCCTAACAAGTTTTATTTCATATAATATGTATGTCCAGCAGACCAGTTAAGTAAGTATAAAAATTAAATAGAATAATATGCCATATGGCGTACAACGGAAGTGCGTATCGTCTGTCAGCCCTTTAATATTATAATGAAATGTTCTCATTTCTTTCAAGTGACCACTCACAAAGAAGACAATGGGATACAACGCTCGACGTGCGCTCATCCGGGGGGCACGAAACTCGCGGATTTTGTATACACTTTTATTTATGACTGTACTTAACTACTTTGAGTACAGAATTGTTTAATTCGTGTTGCATCAAACTTATATGTACAATCATGTTCATATTTGTTATAAATAGGATAAGCATAGTCGTACTAAATATATTCAAAATAACTGTCATCAATTCTACTTTCGGCCTAGCTACTGGTTAGGTATTATTTCAGAATTAGAAAGCCTGAGGCCATAGTCTACCACGCTGGTCAAATGCTGGCTTCGCAGACAGACAACTTCACATATAAATAGTCTTTCCATCTATATTAATGTCAAAGTTTACACAGCTTACAAGTACCATTACGGCACATACGACGTGTTAGGCTTATCGGTATAAAAATTACGTATTGACACTTATGATCGCTTCTCGTAAAAGCACTAACTGCGGGCACTACTTAGATAATGCCCAGTATATTAACCGTCTGTTTAAGGATGGAGAGTTTTACTGCGTAACACGAACAATCGCGACAACTTTTACAACGGGGGCGGTTAAAAAGCTCCACGTTAAGACGGCTGCCACACACAACGTGCTGTAACAAAGCCGTTTAGCGATTGTTGACGGTTCAATCGAATAAAAACCGAATTTAATTATGTTGTTTGTTCCCTAGAAGTCTTCCAATTTTTTATCATAACCATAGTCGAATTTATTAGTCAGGTGAAGTAAGCCGTCCTTTTTTTTACAATTTTGATTCGCAAATATCACTACGAGAATTCAGTTTTTATTTTCTAAGAAATTAAGTGTAGCAAGTGTTTTATGTTGTGTGGTTATTCCAAAAAAAAATAGTTTCAAAAATTGTTTAGTGAAGTAGTAATTAAGCTTTTAATTTGTATACGAGTACGATTAGTTATTACTCAAGACTTATAAAACTGTGTGTATGTATGTATATAAATAATAAAATCTTATGCTTATGTAAATATGTTTCTATGAAGTCACTTGTTTATTTCTGTATTTCAAACGTTTTATCACATCATATATCATTGCCTTGGTGAATATCAAAAGTAATAACCGCGTTTCTACCAATCGGAGTTTATTTTGAAAATAGTTGGATCAGCGAGCCGTAAATATTGATGGAGTGATGGGACACGTAAATGCGTTTTTATTACGCGCGGGTCTAATGGCGGGCCGCGTTTAAAATTGAAAGTGACGTAAGTACTGTTTTAGTGTGCAATCGGCGAGCGCAGGTCGTAAATCAAAGTTTTAGTGTCGAAATGTTGAGATGCGCTGGCCACTGGGGTGGCCGGTCTTTAACTTTTTTTCGAAACGTCGCAAAAAAATTTAAAGAAACAATATGACATTGTGTTGTTATTGGAAATATTCTTCTATTGTTCGCGGATTGACTGCTGCTTGGTTAAAAAATTGCGTTCTGCCGATGACATTGTCCATTCACGCTGGAGCTTGCTCTTTCTCGTATTCTTCATGTGTGTTTGATTGACGATGTCATTGAAGGGCTGATGATTGGTCTTACGGGTGGTTTATGATACTATTCTTAAAACAATAGTACACGAAAGCTGCGAGAAAATCGTGGCGAGTGTTCTTCTAGTATTTACATCGAGTCAAGTAGAGGTTGCTGCCTGTCATGAAAGCACAAAGACTTATAGAAGAGAGAGTTAGAAATAAATACATTTCTAATCTTCTTCCATTATTAATATCACTAATATTGGAACTAAATGCATAATTATTATTCATATTGGAAATATTTGACTCCATATGACTGGGTTTTCAGAATATTCTTGTATAGGGATGTTTCTCTTGTCTAGGATCTCATTTCTACCACAATAAACAATCTTTTTATCGTTCGAATTTTGGTTATGGATCTCCTCTTCAAACAAGAAAGGTTAAGGCCATAGTCTGTCATGCTGAACAGTGTTCGTAGGCAGAGGTCGTGAGACGAAATTGTTATTCAGTTTTTCCACATAATTTCCTATCAAATCCCTTTACATATCATGTTGCACGGAGTACATAAAACATTATAGCGACAATGTAGAGTTCGCCCTGTAAAACTACAAGTCATTCATTTTTGATGATATATTATATTACATGACGATCTGGGAAAAGCAGCCCGCAGAATTGGGGAAGACATATGTTCAGTAGTGGAATGATATAGGCTAATGATGATGATTATATTGGATATTTTTATACGTTCTGGAGCGTTCCTACCAACCAACGGAACAGTTGTTTTAGACTAAATGTCCATTTTAAGAAGGATTTCCTCTTTTTATAATAAATTTCTATAAATAT
>DWEC01000877.1:0-14940 GCA_018245735.1 Microceris miodesmiata
TGTTTGTTCCTTTGCAAAAATACTTCAATGATTAGCCTTAGTATAATGTATATATATCGGTAAAGTGATGATAATTGGAGAAAAGTTTTAAATGATTTCTTGAGGTTTTTTAATCCTTTCGATTTAATAAAATGATTATGTTCTTTGTCTTCATTATTTGGGATGTTTTTAATTTTTATTGATTAATTTATGAACGTTTTTGACATTTTCTTACATAAATAACATAAGTAAGTTTTCAGTCAGTCTTCATCTAAAGATTTTCTTTGTTACAGACAAATATGAACATCAATTTGTACATCTGTTTCATCATTATTTCTGCATATCTGAACCAACTTACTATAAATGTTACATTATCTGTAGGTATTCTATTGAACAAACTGAATGACGCGTCGTAAAAATCAACATGTAAAAAAAAATTATTCCACTCAGCATAAAAGCAAAGAACATGCTGTACTTTAGCACACAAAATAAATATTAAACTTCTTAACATGATCAAAAACCAATGAACATAATGTAGCTGAAATTTTCAAGTACATTCCCTAACAAAAAGCTCCCGCAGCATCTCCATCTTCCGGTGTCAAACGGAGCAAATCCACAGTGTTCACGTGCACTGTACTAAGTACTGGGGGGCAATGGCCGCGCTAAATTTGTTCCTTCCTGCAAGGTATAGAGTTATTTTTGATAAAGATTACTGCAACGAGCACTCTATAGGAGTAGGTGTCCGAAGTTTTTCATGACGGCGCTGAGACAACCTCTCGCTGTGAAGATACTGTAGTTACAGGAATATGTACTGTAGAGAAGACTGAATTTGAAGTAATAAAAGATTTCAAAAATATTATATAATGCCTATTGAATTTTAAAACATTATAGACTGTACGTTTAAGAATATTTAAAAACCATTGGCAATTATTTTTAATGTAGGGGTAAATATTTAAGCTTTCTATATTGTTATAAGCATATGATTTCATATAAATTTTATTTATCAGTTCAATCACGACTGAGACTACATTTATATACACCAAACAATAAAAATAAATAATTTGTCATTCTTATTTTACTATTAATCATAATATTCAGCTGACAATTAGTAAAATGACAGTTAAGTGACCAAAATCAGCGCTTAAAGAAAATTACATGTAAATCATATACTTACTGGCATTAATTATAGTCAAAAAAATACTACTAACTTTCCAACATCATTACCAATTGGTCACGATATGTACAATAATTAAGATTGAAGCAAATGAAACTATTGAAGCTCTAACCCGAAAACGCCCAACTACTAACGTTGAGCCCATCCATAACGGGCTCATTACAATCTGGGCCCGAAATAGCGCCCTGAATACACGCGAGTGTTATTACCAAAACCGCTGCCATAGTGTTTGTTATAGATATTTTAACGAGCGGCAATTCACGTTTGGGTGGTCCTCTCGTAAACTTTGTCCACTTCGGACACGGCTTTAGCTATCTGTGTTGCGTTGAGACCGAGGACTGCTGTGACAATCTCATCTCGGCTATGAGACCACGTATCAGGCTATTGTAATTAGATTGCTATGGTCAATATCGTTTAAGAGTACCAACCGGTGGTCATTTGCTCAAGATGAAGAGAATGAACATAAGAAAGATAATAAGAAAGATATTGAAGAGTTCAATCAATAAAAAATTGCAGTTTTCGATCTCACATTGTAATATCACTTGTTTCTTTTGATGTAAATTTATTTCTCATTATAATTATACATTTATAAACGTATCATGACGCCCATAATCCCCGAAGGAGTGGGCAGTGGAGTATATTACACTTCCAGGTCTCAATATGGAATAGTCAGCCTATTGTCATACATCGGACGCAGACTCCGAGAGACTACTAAAAATCTAATTTAGAAAAATCCAATAATACCCGGACCTATCGTCGTCAAACCAAATATTTGATTTTCTAAACTTGTCAAATACCAAAAGGCATACTATTTCCCTACGAGGATTAGGTGGTTAAAATGCCACCCAGATACTGATAGCTTAATTATAATGGGCTTATATTAAACGGTGTCTAGTTATGAGAGCAGTTAACGTTATAGCTCCCTATAACATGAATATGGCAATTACCAAAGAAATAACTTAGTGAGGCATATTTACATAAATAAAGCTGTATTTCTGAATTGGACTTTTGTGTGTATTTCTGTTTAGAATTAACAATTAAACAATTACGCAAAATAAGACTCCCGAATAGGACAATACAAATACAATTACCAATGCTAGTAGGCTTTTACTGCGGTAATAGGATCATTAATATATGCACATAAGACAGCTACTACACATAGTTAACGTTTCCATTTTTTTATATAATACTAAGGCAGCATTATAATAAATTAATTAATGTTATTTTGCAACAATCCGCGACTACGGTGGATGGTTGCATTTACATAATATCATGTAACTTAATTTACATAAGACTTAGTGTCCCAGTGTCATTACACCCGGATGGTAAATCTTTTAGTGTTTCAAATTTTAAATCAGATTTGCGGTTGTAATTGAGGTTAGTTGAAATAATAAATGAATAATTGTAGATAATGAAGTTATAGAGCAGTGGATAGCCTAGTGGTTAAGAATTCAGCCCCTCACTCCGAGGGTTCAAATCCATGGCGCGCACCTCTTTACAAAAAGGCGTTTTAAATTTAAATGTCATTCGTTAACAGTGAATGAAACCATCATGAGGAAACCTATACATATCAGAATAAAAAAAATAATTCTAAGGTGTGTGAAGTCTGCCAACTCGCACTTGGCCAGCGTGGTAGACTATGGTCTTACCCTTCTCAATATAATAGGAGACCCAGATTCCAACAGTGGAATTATAATGGGTCGATTATTATTCATTATTATTATTTAACAAAATAGTTGTTATTAACAGTCCTTACGATGATATAGTTCCCGAAGTATTTGAAGTTAACAAAAGCTTCTACACTGAAATTTCTTATTGTTAAACCTACCAGTTTGGAAACGAAGCGCTTTTCAGAAGTACAAATTAAATATTTCAGAAGGACGACAACATATAATTGTCAAAATCTACATCTAACGTTACACTGATTATGTATCGTTTTAAATTATGAATCTTGTGTCACACCAATCTGCGGTGAGTGATGTAATCAAAATAATGTATTATTCCACTACCACATCTGGTGTAACAGGTATGCGGCAGTTTCAAATATTAGCTGGTAATTTATTAAAACGAGCAGTGATATAAAGAAGACGAATTTTAATGGAATGCGTTGGACGGAGCGACAAAAATCTAATTTTGTCATATGTATGCATAATGTCCCGGTTCTCGCAGTTGCTACGTCAACAAACAGTATCGTTTGAGATATTTCAGTCCGTACGTCCGTCTGTCCGTCACTCTGTATATATTACGACCTCACAGAGACATCTGACGACAGCCTATCAATCTTTTAATAAATACCAGACTACGGGCTAACAAGACGGGCCATGCACTTGGGAATGTAAGGTTGAAACCAATTCGCTGCTCGTTAAGGTTCAATTTTAATTAACAACCCATATAACAGGTCACAACTAACCCTGTTAATATTATTTGTGACTTTACAAGACACCGTTTTACGAGGCGAGCTTAAATATTCACGCTTTTTTTTCGCCATGAAAAACACGTGTTACATTCGACACAGGAACAGCGTTTAATAGTTATTATGACACTACATATACGAGACGAAATGTATCATTTTTTTTGTTGTCAGTAGGTATCTATATGAAACTGAAATTTTCGGGTTAACTGCGTTTTGTTGGACGATGAACAAAAACGTTAATAAAAAAGTAAACGCGCAACAAAATTTCGCTTTGACAAAAAGTTAATTATCGTTATAAAACTTCGGTGTAAACTAGCTTTGTCACAGTGGCAGAGGAGCGGCGTGAGCGAAAATAGAGAGTTATGGAGTCGTTATAATACGAGGGCTAGGAAATAATTCGCTAGCCGCCAGCACATGAGAAGAACAAAGTGAAAGAACAAAAAAAAAATTATTTTTTTTAGTACCCGTATGCGTCGCACGATTACGTTACATTCGAGTTTACGAGTACCGAATTAGAACTCCCTCGTCGTGTAATACGAATGTCCTACAGCAGTTAAACTTAGCGTAAACACTGTATAAATTAAACTTCTAATTAACTACGCGCGCCACAGGGCAGTGTTACGAAGTACATCAAGTCAGAGAAATGTAAATGAATTCATAGAAAAATTAATGAAACTAACAATTGAATAAGCTAAATAAAATAGATACGTATACATACTTCAGTTAGTTTATCTTTTAAATAAATTGACATTTTGACATTTGATATTTGTTTGTGTTTCGTTTGACATTTGACAATTGACATTTTACGGTTGACAGTTGACTGTTATATAGCATTGCAGTACTTCATTAATAATAAACAATTATTTTTAAATGAAACACATTTAATTTCCCAACTATAAACTAAAAGAAACTTAAGTATCATATTCGTCATTATCATCGACTTCCCTTTTCTTGTCGAATATGATTGAATATTCTTATAAATCATATGTGCACGTTATGATAATAGTGTACCAGGTATAATTTGCGACTCAGGCAATAGCGGTCGCAGTTAATTATCCTACCTTTTCTCCTAGGATAGCCTAGTCCATAGGGACGTACATTATTCCTTAGTGTGAAAGTCGGTGATAGATCGTGGAGACAGCGCCATTAGTAAACGCCGCGGGTCTGCTACACCTCGACAAGGTGACCAGCTGTTACGACTGTACTAGGACTTTCTTATCTTAACTTCCTCTGGTGTTGGACATGTCCATAGGCAAGGATGGCCACCTACCATCAATAACCCACATACCTGTTTACCAGAGTTAGATAATAAAACAAAATTCCAAGAGGTATGACACCACATGGTGAATCAAAATTAAAATTGTTGTTAGAAATTTTGTATTAGAATCTGTGACGAATGCATTTCTATAAAAATATTCACTTTTGACAGTCGTGGTTCGTTATAAAGATGGGAATTAATATTTGACACTTTCTAACTTAATCTTCAACGGCAATTAATTAGTATACAGCCCTAAATAATAGCTATGTAGACATATGAACTAATTACTTCTTATATAATGAAACGAATTGCCAAGTTATTTGAATGTATATCAAAAATTATATTACATTTATCTGTCACAAATATTTATCATATTTAATTTGTAAATTTTAATTGATTAAACAAAACATCCTCCATTATATTTCTAGTATTACTAGTGTCCATTCGAAAATTGAAGCAATAGCCGAAATACAGGCAAAATTAACCGCGAACATGGTAACCCCGGTGGAAGACGCGAGTAAATCCCGTCTGACACTGGATACCGTGAAACCCGCTGATATTACAATCCGTGGTCCGCACGGAAAGATATCGCGGCATATTTAAACGGGTACAAAGTAGTTGGTATACTGCAAGTTGTTAACTATAAGACTGACTGCCGCATTGGTTCAGTGGTCGCAAGTGCGGCTGATCAAGAGGTCCTAGGTGCCATTCCCGAGTCAAGAAAACACTGTTGGATTTTTCTAACTTTAAATCTCCAGAAGGAATAGGAAGTCTGGATTCATACCCGGTGTATGACGATAGAGTGACCAATCGTGGGAATGTAATAGTAGTTCACTCTTCTACTTTTTCCCACGTAGAAGTTAATCTCTATCCTCTTTTTTCCATCATTTTGATTAATCAATCTGACTAGCGGTTTGTCAGGCTGCAGAACAAAATAAAAAAGAAATCCTGCCCTCATACTAACACACCAACACTATTAAATAACAATAATACATTTAATCTGGATCAATTCTACCAGGTAATCCTGCAGTCCTGGTACCAATTAATACTAACTAAGAGTTTCCTTAACAACGAATTCTGCCACCGACAATTCTAATATTGAAGTTCTCTTCGAGGCCCGTAACAGATATTTGACGGCAATGTTCGCTTGTCACCGCTGTTAATAAATAACATGTTCAGTTGCTATAATCTACATTTAATAACTCTTCAATGAATCATCAGCTTAAATGAAGAACATCACCCTGATTGACCATGTTTTCCTCTTTAAAACGATTACCTCATATTTTTTACATCCTGCTTCTTTAAACGCACGATACGTATAAATCACGCAAAGAATCGGATGTTCATACAGACATACATACACAAACTCATACAAAGAAATATATACACACGAAGTTCTTGAATTATAACTTTTAATGATACAAATTATTATTAGCATAAATGAACACAACGCTTGTGAGTCGTTTCAGTTTTATCGTTGGTTATTTCATTCATTCGTTCGTTCGTTCGTTCGTTTTATGCGAACGGGTCTTAAATATGACTCGAGTACCGTTTATGACATTAGTGATTTTTTGTGTATCGTCTCAGAAAAAACTGAGTTAATAATTTATTAATTAATGTAATATTTTATATGAAAATTGGTATTATATTCAGATATATTTTATTCAGAAACTGCTTTGGTATGTTTCTACTACTTAATGTCACTATTAATGCAAACAATTCAAAAATAAATTATAATTTAAGTTAATTATCTTTCTAATGCGATTATACCTCATACATTGCGTTTTGGTTTTAAAAACGCGTGTTGAATTAAATTAAATTAAAATATTTTTCAGCAATGTCGATCCAACCTTGCTCTTTTCTCCTAAGACCGACAGGTTGGCAATTCCTTAACAGATAGACTTAGCCTTACACTGTCCGTGTCTTGAATACGTACCTTGCCGCAAATGGGCATTTTAGGTGAACAAATTTTTGAACAAGCGCATTGAATTATAAATATTTACATGAAAACTGAAATGATATATTTTTTAATAAATTATGTACACACATTAATCACATAGAAATACATAAAACATCGGTTCCACAAGGACGCTATTTATTTCCACACTGAAATGTCTTCCAGTAGTGTTTATCAATTCTCCATCACACTCCTCTGGAAATCAACACCGCCCAGGAAGTCTTTCCTATTCCGCGTTATCGACTCGATATTCTCAGAACTATAACTCACATGATACTTCAAGTGTATAATCGTAAAGCGCCGCGTGCGACAGCTCACGACTTCACAACTAGATATCAAGTCTAATAACGTGCGAGCTATTTTTGTACGGTTATATGTACATCTAGTAATTTATAGTGTAATAAAATGTTACTTGTCACTCACCCGGGATTTATGCCTGTCCGCCCTGAATGCGGTTTCTTCCGCTGACGAATTTCCTCGTGTCAACCGATGTTCGTTCCAAACAATATGTGACGCGTGGTGTAGGCGACAGAGGCGACTCCGGATCATTCGTGATCGTCCATCTGTGACCGGAATGGATGCGGAACAAAGGAGTTTATCTTCTGGTGTAGCGTAAACAAAGTCTAATTTCCTGAACCTATCACTGGGGATCGCTTACTGTTGCAGTGCCGTTTTCAGTATACTATTGTCGATGTAATTTAAACTTTAGGTGTATAGCCTTAAGTTTTGAATTAGTACGATTTGTGTGTGGGTGATTAGAACCGTGTCACAGTGAGGCGCGGTAATCGCGCAGGCGGCGCCGCCGGTGTCGTCGGGACGCCACCGCTCGTACAAACAGCCGTCGGAGCGTATCGAGGAAGGATGCTTAACACTTGCACCTCTAATTATATCCATGGTACCGTTGTGGAAACAAATAACGTGTCTTTCTAGCGGCTGCCCACATTCCTGTACTGGACTCATTCATCAAACTCGCAAATAGTTCTGTTCGGTGTTCGCTAATGAGACGCTTACGACATGTTTATTGTTGGCAATAATTCTAAGGAAATAATAACGTTTCCGCAATACCGTATCAATACACTTAATATATGGATATTGGTGTCATAAAATAAAAATCTATTGTTGTATGCTCACATATTTTACGAAATATATTATGTGTTATTTCAAACGTCCACCGAACATTATTGTTTCAAAGACACGAAAATATAATAAAATATTTTTAAGTCATTATTCTTAACAATTAGAATGTGTAAACAACCGTTCAGATGGGGGTTCGAGAACAAACAAAATATCAAAGACATACAGAACTATAAAGCTGGCATTCGAGAAAGTTTGACATAAGTGTCTCCTGGAAAGCGGCGGAGTGTAAAAAAATTTAAAACCGTGTAAAAGTTTCCCAGAAGACTATCGAGGGCAGGTTTGTTTAGACTGCGCGGGCGCGAACACAGATGTCACTGGTGTCGACGCCGCTACGAGTGATGGTCACGAAAATAGACCTGGTCACGTAAACTTCGACTCTGTTTTTGACCCGGTGAAATTTTATCACTTCATTGACACACCGACATGGAAATACGAATGGGGTCATTTTTATAGCCCCATTCTTACTTCGCCATTTTACATTTGTGTTTGTCTTTTAGTGACTATATATGACAATATCGTAGTTCGTATTTAAAATTTAGAAAGCTGATATGAATACATGAATAAATGTCCGGACACATTGATAACATACATTTACTCAAATGAATAATAATCGTTGGGAATTTACCACAAAACCTCTGGTCTACCCCAGCACTTAGGGTCTTCACCTATTAGATCAAAAGTTCTGCCAAGCGTTTTGACTTCCTCTTACAATAAAGATACCCGTGCACTCTTTCCCTAGGTACTTTGTAATGTAAAAAATTGCTTATAACAATTAAAAGGGCTCTACATATATCGATCTCACTAAACATCATTACTAAACATTACAACTGTACATTAAAAGAATGCTAGTTAGTGATTTCCTGTGAGTACAATACTTTAATGAAATGACGTCAAGAAATGATTTACAAAAAACTATCGCTGAATGAGAATAGAGCGGACACAAAAATTATACGTAGATACTTACGTACAGCACGTGACTCGATAACTGAATGTTCATAGTTCATACATACGTAGGAAGATCACCGGATGTAAATAAAAAAAACACACATCAACGCATTATGAATTAAACTAGAGAAATCATTTTCGCGTTTTTTTTGCCTTCCTAATTGTTTGAAAAAGACGGATTTTAATCATACTTGATGAGATTTAAAATTTGCTAATAGAATCTCGAATGTCGCTTCTGGTGTCGCGGTTGTATTTAGAATATTCCTTCGACATAATCGTAGCCAATTTGAATACTAGACGACTCAGTCTTTTCGAAGAACACTAATGTACCTTTGCGTTTTAATATTTTATTATTAGCAATAAAAGTTTGTTAATTAATTGCGTAGTATGCGATCATCATCAGCCTTCATGACATCTGAAGGCTGATGATGTCAGCATCACATGTCCACTTGCTCCATATGCTTGTCCTGATAGGTGCCATTTCTTCCACGTCGATTCCAGCGGCTTCCCGATGTCTTGTCAAGATTAACTTCTTCGTGTCGTATAAAAAAAATATATTTTACAATAAAATATTATATGTATAAAAATTAGAGAATAGGGTGTTGGAAGTAGCACAGTTCTGAGACAGACCCTCGCTCATGAAAATATCGTAAACTGTCTTGACATCAACTCTGATTTCGTCAAAGGGTGCGTTTTAACTGTTCGAGCCGGATGACTGATAGTTATATTTCTGTCAATGATTTTAGCATCTATGAATACAACGCCACTAATTCCTGAAGTGGAATCCGTTTATCAATTCGTGGAAGTAATGCGCATCATAAATTTAAAATAAGAGTAAAACACGTGTCTACGTAAATGAACTGGCACACCACAAGTGCATAAGCGAAAAGCGGTAGACGGTCAAAATCGTTAATATATCTTGCGAAGTCGTATTTCTTCACTATTCGCTTTATACCGGATTTTAAGACAAAAGTTTGGTTGCAACTTGATACAAAGGGTAAGATTAAACCATCATTAAAAATAATTTTACCCTTTGGACGATTTTTAATTAGCTTTTTGTTATGATACGTGTGTTAGAAAATAAACACTAGGTTGCTCGTTCAGTTAAGGCTATTATCAGGTAACTTCCCAAAAATGACGTCGACCGCGTACCAGCTGTCGTCAAATCAACAAATCATATGAAAAAATCAAATAATCGCCACACAATCGCCACTTGGTCACATTACAAGAAATATCTCAAACGGCGACCAAAACCTAAAACCAATTTGTCTTGTCCAAAGTAAACACGAAATCAACAACATCAAACGAGGCGTTCAAATTGAGCGGAAAGAGTGATTCCATTGACAAAATCCATTAATGCCGTGTCGGTATCGCGAGTAATTAGTAAACAAATGGAACGGACGACAGATCAGGACACCGAGCTGGCAGCGTGACAAGGAACCGCAGACCGTGTTAAGGCGGTGATCCATTTGTAGCACCGTTAATACTACCAAAATGTTCTATAGCACGCTTATTAACTTCAATAATACCATCAAATTGTTCCATATTAAGCTTACCGGCTTTTATTTTGTTACTCCGTTACATAATAGCTAAGGTTTGGTCGATTTATGATTTAATAGAATTTCTATCTACTTATCTACCAGTGAAGAGTATCTTTATATTGTATAATTGACAATCATTTTAATTGCCAACATATACTAAATTATATGTACAGACACAAATATGTATCACACTTACTAAAGTACATTATTTTAAAACTTTCATATTCCCCTTAAGTGAAATAAAATTAATGGTGTATTGGTGAAGCGGTGACAGGAACATGTGTCGCGAAACAAAAGGACCACGACTTAAAACGACGTTTACTACCACAATTTTTAAAGAAAAATGTTTCGTTTTATATCCAAAATTAAAATAATATGATAAAAAAATGTTAAAAACTGATTATATGCTTGAATTGTAAGCAGTTGAAGATGAGAATACTCGAATATCTAAATTTAATAAAAAATAAGTATATCAAAATTTGAAAACTAACTGATTATCTAAATTAAGTCTTAAAAACGAAGCGAAGCGACTTAAATTGAAGCGTCGCTGGATAAACAGTTAATGAAGTAACAAGTATAGATATGTACCGGCATTATGAAATTTACGAATATCATTAAGAATCTACCGAAAATACAAAATATTTGTGTAGCATTATAACTTATTGATAAAAGGCGTTTTTGTATCGCATAGTTTATGTGCAATTTACTACACATTTTGTTAATGCATGTACCTACGTTATAAAGAATAAAACTCTGAATTTAAATTTGGAATGCGACCAGGTGAATAAAACAGACAAGGCTGATCACACGCTCCACCAGAATCACAGCGAGCCAAGAGCGACGCGGTGACAGGGGAACATGTGTCGTGCAGTAAAAAGATTCCGATGAAACACGCCGTTTACTGCAGCTATTTCGAATTTAATGACAAAGTCTGGAATAGAAGACAATGACTGACGAATCGTTTATGTTGGCGATTGGTCACTGCGAGAACCGGGCGATGACGCTGACGGAAATAATCGTGATTTGGTAAGTTAATGGTTGTTGTGTTACGTTTGTTTGTTTTTCAGGTTTATATAATTGATAATTGAAACATAAAAACGTTATTAACGATTATAAGGAAAACACTAATTGCGGTAATATATATATTGTCGATAAAATACCAAAAAGTATTACATTAGACAGAAAGCGTAGTACCGAAATTATTGTCCAATCATTCAGTCATA
The DNA here is from genome assembly GCA_018245735.1 of Microceris miodesmiata. Taxonomy (NCBI): domain Eukaryota; kingdom Metazoa; phylum Arthropoda; class Insecta; order Lepidoptera; family Hesperiidae; genus Microceris; species Microceris miodesmiata. Next base: position 11,628 of record DWEC01000877.1, read on the forward strand.
TTAAATGTTTTACAAGCTAAAATAGATACTTAAACTAATAATAATCCTAAGCCGTTAATCCGCAATATTAACTACATACCAACATTAATTTACCTCATTCATTCAGCTGCATTAATGTCAAGCGGACGAAACCCATTCCGTAAATTCCAAAGCGACATGCCTAATCCTGTTAACGAAAAATTAATCCGATTAACTAATTAATCACCATATCAAACATCTTAAACGGTAGCTCCTGTCCGTGTTAATGATTCCCAGTTGTCGTCTCTCCAATAAATGTCGCCTCAAATTTTTCATCTCCACATGGAAGCGTGCCATCATTTTGTTTGCTTTCTATTTTTCTTTCATCGTCTGTTTTGTGTCGTTTTTGTCTCTGAAATGGAGTCAATTAGTGACTTTTAGTTCTCGTTTGAAGCGTGTAATCGGTTGCTTAAGGGGCTTGCTTTACTATTTGGTGTTAGAGATGACAAAGAATTTAGTTCAACATGTCAAGTCTCCTTAATTGCAGTAATTAATAAATAATAATTCGTTCTTTAATTCTTGATTTATTATCAAACTATTTAGTTTTATGCCATCATGAAGTTGTACTTGTAAATAATTATTATAATTATTTATTAATAACGATAACTATTTGCATAAAAATAATGTGAATATAAATTACTGCTTTCATAGGCTGTGTACGTCACATAGATGTGACGTCACGTAGAAAAAGTCGAAGACAAAAAAAAAAAAAATTTTATAAGAGTCTATTTCAAAATAATCTGTATGTTTATTATGCCTATTTGTTACTTATACGAGCATTCGTTTATTCGTTTCGCAAGAATCGTAACGGAATAGGCAGACATTAGCGAGCGAGGATCTGAATTCTATCAACCCTGACCATATACTTCCTCCATAATTATTATTCTCTTCAAATTGATTAATGACCATTGGACAAAGAAGTCAGATACTGCATATTTACTTTGAAAATAAGTCCTCTTATCACTTCGCTCCACTATCACTTCTTGCGATTAATTGAGGCATTATTGCTTAATTATTAATCGTTTATCGCATAATCGCTTTCAGTGAAACCAAACAAACGCCATCTCGGGATTTTCGGGGGATCTTGTAAATGTCACACGCGATTACGACGCCTGACATTCCCTCATTCCCATCTCATTTGTGTACGGGTGCTACCATTTTATGGCGTTTAAGAGAATAATGTTATTGCTTACCTAATCTTGACAGATTTGTTTAGTGTATCTGTAATTACATTGAATTAAAAAAAAATGTGGTGAACATTTTAACATAAGATCACGCGTGTGTTTACCTGAAGGGGCAGGCAGAGGAGCGTAGTACATTGGCATCCTTTGAATACAGGGAGCCTATTGGCAAATACCGGGCAAAAGTCCTCCGAGGCTCCGTGATAGTACTGAGAATTTTAAGTTAGAAAATAGCACCACTACGTCTCGCTCAGCCTGCATCCACTAAACCAGTGGCAGTCACGAGTAAAAAAAAAATTAAATAAACCTAAATTATGGCTAAAATAGTAAACACGGCAGAATTGGCACTGTCTATCAACATTATTAAAATCAAAAAGACAATCAAATGCAACTCTGATGTATTGGTTATTTAAGTCGATTACATACAAACACGACGTTGGGGAAGCAGCTGGTGGCGTAACAGGCTCGCTTTCTTCGGTGACCAGCGCGCGTGAACTGAGTTTCCGTTCGCTTCCGGCTCGATACATCCTGTTCAGACACGTGTAGCATAATTCTTTTCATGTAATACATTGATTAGTGTGTTCCTGCTGTCATATATAGTGTTTGTTAGCAAAATCAGTCATAGATAGTAGATTATTTTTGTCTATTAACAAGAGTAAGGGTAGTAATCAACGCTACAGCTATTTCTACCTGGAAAAGATTTCAAGTGTTTGTCGCTCACCACCTATTCGTGGGAGTGTACTACACTGCTCTTTCTACCACTTCGGATATTACAGGCGTGATGTTACATTTTTAGGTACTATAAATTTTCCAATTTTAAGTCTCGTATCAATTTAAGAACAAATCAAAGATTTATGTTGAAGTTTCTCTCCTTGGTTTCTTTTTAGTTTTATTTATATTGATTGCAATGTTAGTAATATAGACGGTTACTACATATAGTAGCTTTAGTGGATATTTCATGCAAGTACCTCCGAGTACCACTCCATACATGTGTTAATAATCATAGGTTTCATACAACTATATTCCTCGCAGTTTCATCTAACGAATTAATTCAAAGATCCCATAACACCGGAGAACCGTAGGTATGTTTCAGTTATTCCGAAATCCTATTAAAATTTCATCATTCGATTAATGAATTTCACTTCTTGTGTGGCCCGAAAAAATCCAAAAATACTCACACATATCTACATATTTGAAATTACCGAAAACAATAGATTTGTTTATTTTGATTTCCAATCCAGTCGCATTGGCTCCCGCTGACAGTGGAGAGGCCGAATGACAAATATCATGTGCCGAAAAGCTGGGACGCAAAACGACCGATTTAAAACGTCACATATTCCAACTAGACGGCTGTAACGATGGTGATTTACAAATCGGTCGGATTATAGGCCACCCGGGCGTGAGAGAGTGTATTTGTTTACGTTAATTTTTACAGCGGCCGCGACAGAAACCAGAAGAGAAGATGGGGCTAATTATAGATCAGCTTCAACCTTACAGCAAGGGTTAGTGAACTGGACAGATATGAGACACGGTGGAGTTTTTCTTCTTCAACTAAACGCGAGTGCGTGCAGAGCTTCTTTAACTATAAGAAATTGTGCAGCCGTTTATTAATAGACCCATAAGAAGTTTAATCTGTTCCTCTATGTTGGTTGGTAGATTGTCGTATAATTAAAATTATGACTATTCGATATTAACTGACCCAGTAACATATTGTGTTGAAGTATTTAAATGAAAAAGCCTGATTTTAAAAACAGGTAATTCAGTTTTTTATTTCGCGGTATTGATTTGATTTTTTTATAGTAAGTTTTGTTACCTTGTTTAACATGATTTACCTACGTTTTACATTTAATCTTTTTATACTAATGGTTATGTACATAGACAATATCTACAATAAATACTTCGCAACTAATCTCCTCAAATATTTCTTTTATGAGACTTATCACGTTTTGTTTTATCAAAATCTCTTTGCTTGCTAATACTTACTTTAAAAGTCTATGTGGCTTTCAGTTTTACTGTTAAATGTTTCGTGAGATTATGAATGTACCGGCTTAACTCACGTACGTTTTTCGGGATGGCCCGACTAGTTTCGGACCTGTACGAGGTCCTTCCTCATG
>DWEC01000878.1:0-14938 GCA_018245735.1 Microceris miodesmiata
GACTATAACCTATATAAATATAGGTTAGCCTACATAACAAACTTTTCACGTTTCCTTAATCTAGAAATTTATTGGCATGTTTTTATATATCAGTCCAACTTTATGGAACATTAGTTTTTTGGAACGTGGAATAATTTATGTGACAATGGGATATCGACAAACTAAAGCTAAAAATAAGAAACATTCAGCTAACGACATAAATTCAATAGACATTAACAAGCGAGGTTATTTATTTAATATAAGTATTTTAAATAAGTTACCAAACTCCGACATTATTTTGCACACATCTGATAAATTTATATATTATAATTGAAATCTCTTTAGTTGTTTTAGAAAACACATACCATTTGTCTTCCCCATTAGTGTAGATTGAGAAATATAAACTGAACGAGAGTAAAACAAATAGTTCAAGTTGAGAAAAATGACTCAGCTCCGCTGAAGCTGACTCGCAAAGCTCCTTTCAACAACAGTCGTCCAGAATATAGTAATCTAGATCTATATCTTGGTAACTTTAAAACACGTGTCCTATCGAAAGCGAGCGAATATAATAAGAATATTTAATTTTTTCTGTATACTTACTCCTAACATCACTCCCGTACGGGGAGTACGGGCGTGATGTGGAGTGGAGAGTAGAACACTCCCACGTTTCACCAGTTACGTTCACCGGGCACAGATCCAGACTCCGAGTCACTGCTATATATTTAAGGGACAGCAGTTATGGTATTACATTCTTCACATTAGTTGTAATATAATTAAAAGTAATAAAAATAAAACAGATCCCAATAATAAAAATTAAACACTTTTATAAATTTGCGCTATTTCAATGTGGTTAACAATTTCAATGTAGTTAACTATTCATAGCTTTAAAAATTTAGGCATCGTGTGTCACATACATTTTACGTCTTTGGATAGCAACATCTTCAGTTATTAGCATTCTTTAGATAATCTACGTATTAGGATACGGCATAATGAGAGTCTTCAAACCCAGCATTTAGTTTTAACCTAAGTAATAAGCACTGTGTTCATTATAATGTATTATACAGACAGACAGACAATGCAGATGCCATCTCCCGCGCATCACGTGACTCTTGGTCTATGTAGAGTTAACATTTCTATTCGCGAGTCCTTTTAAAGACAGTGCCACTGTTGTTACTGGACAGAGGGCAACACTGTCGCATAATTGACAAGACAATCGCCTAGATACAGTATCGTAGTCTTTGACAGGGTATTGTCGACGATAATTCACTATTGCATAATAGAAACACTGTTTCTGATCATTTGATTTCGGTTCAACTCTCACAATACCATATTGGCTGTATAATTTTTTTACGTCGTCTTGTTACGTCTTTTTTAAGCGATGTCATCGCTTAACTTTTTAACTAATTCGTTGCCCGTACGACCTGAGCACAAAACAGTTTGATATGTATTTTCATAACATTGTAATTTGTACAAGAAAAGTTTCTAGCAAATTTTTTGGGCAATTATTTTGCTGCCAAGACCGAAAAAATTAGGGCAATATGGAATACTTCTGAATGTAAACATCATTAAGGATATCTGGGAGCAAAATATTTTTTGGAAAGCTTCGTCCGAGCTACTTTACGATGAAAATTAAAGAAAACGAAGACGAGCCATCTGATCGCAACCATAGATTTACTATAAATATAGAATTTTTATTAATAAAGAAGTGGACAATTCACTTCCAACCAACGCCCTACGTATTTAAGAACATCATGTAACACTAACGGAATCAAAATCACTAATCAATTGAATTCTCATATCAATATTTGATTGAATTACATTGAAGTATATTTTGCTAGACCCTGATGCTGAGACTTCTTTCGCAAATACATACTCTCTGAAGAACACCAGTACCACGTATCGTCCTTCTTCTAAATCATACTAATATTTAAACCCTTCGTGATTTTCTCCGGCAGCAATTAAGTGGCATCTTAGACCAGTCGAATATCAATAATAATATGTACATTTGCCAATAATTCCGTGCCAATTTAAAAGGATTGCAACCAAGCATACTCACTATTAATTGGCACAAACAAAAACGTTATTCCACGTGTCGTAATAGAGGCAGTCGTTTCACGCCGTATGATGCAAAACGCAACGGAACTTTTATACGTCAATGATCCGTGGTGCGTTAACGAAGCGAAACAAGATTTAATTTAAGCTCGTACAATCAGTCTTATAAATACATTACGCGTTTTTAATAAGGATATATTTTGATAGGTTATTGAAAGCTGCAATGTATAACGAATTCACATAATGTCGTACAAATATCTCAATTTGTGATCGCACAAATTTACAAATTTTTTCGTGCATTTTTATTGTAATATTAATTTATGACAGCCCATTTATATATGACATTTATTCATAATGTTACTTGTACATTTTGCTGTTGAATGATTCGTGATTGTTTGCACACATATTTATAAATGTACCGGCTTAACTCACGTACGTTTTTCGGTGTGGCTCGACTAGTTTCGGACCTGTACAAGGTCCTTTCTCATGAGCACCCAGCGACCCACCCTTGCAGCGAGTTACTTGTACTTTGCTACCTTGACTGATAACCTGAATCTCATATCTTATTATTTCTGCTTAAGACACACTCACAATAATACACAATAAGATAAGAAATCCCATTTTTTGACACACGTAGATCCAGAAATAGAGTCTCTATAAGTAAGCTCTGGCTTCTTCCACTAATTTTACTTCAACGTATGAATCAATTTATAAATCAGAATACATGATGAAATAGATACTCATATATTTAGAAAATATTATAATATCGAATATTTAACTAACAAATATTTTGTTAAATGTAATACATAATAGGTACAAAAATGATGTAAAACATTGTATACAAAGTTAAAACAAACAAATAACTCTTCGGTGTTGACTGTGAACGACCTTCACCCTTCGATGTTGGATACGCTCCAACTGTTCCACTCTCTAGATAAAGTCCGCTCCTTGGGAAAATAATAGAGAAGATTTCGTTAAACCGGTAACACGTAAGTTACGCTTCAACAAACGCGTATCTCTTTCCGTTGGCCGAAATCAGCACACATTTGCAACCCCAACCCACAAGCACCGTGCTGTGTTTGCGTCAAATAAACACTGTTTTGCAATCGGCTAACCGTGTTTTGTTTTTGAATGAATGAATGAACGAAGTGTTTTATTTTTAATTAAATGAAATGAATATTAAAACTATTTGTTTGATCCGTTTCATGCAACGCCATGTCGATTTCATGTTTATTCGAACGGTTCGTATAAATTGGTTACTAATTGTGTCTAATTGGTTGTTCGCCGTTAGTCAACTAATAAAGAATATGGGTATCTCATTACACTATTAATAAACCAATGGATGGTAGATAAGCTTACTCCAAAATTGTCTATTTTAAATTTAAAATATCAGTAGTCTATCATATATATTAATTGCACATCAAAATATGCTTTCGCTAAAAAAATTAATCCAATGTTCATATAATAATGTCGACGAAAACTAGTAGACAGAATTACCATGTTATAGGTATAAGGAGATGGGACCATGTTGCCCGGTCGCTCTTGGTCGCTGCGAACGCTTTTTTAATACATTGTAATATAACTACAACAACCCTACAGTAGTGTAGTGTAGGGTAGGGTAGTGTAGTGTAGTGTGACTAAATTTGAACTAATATCATTAAAATATTAGTTAAATCGCTATGCAATTAATATTTTTCATACGATATCCCTAGTTTTTTCTTTGAGATAGGAAAATAATTAATCACCGGTTCTGTCATGTTTTATTTCTAGTACGATTTCTCATAACCAACAGCAACTGTCGCGTGTTAGGGACCACGACAATTAGCAGCTATGATACAAGGATTTCTGAAGAATAAATGTTTAAAAACAAAAAACATGAATTACTTGACGCAATCTCACACGATTTTGGTGGTATGTGTTGTCAAACAAATGAATGGTGATTATAGACAACCACTCTTGAAATACGAAGGCGGAGAGGAGAGACAGGAGAGGCTGTATCCACGTTCCTCAATCTATGCAAAAAAACATCACAATCGACTTAAACGTAACTGGTGACACATAAGAGTATGCTACTCTCCTCTGTCTACTCCTTCGGGGATTACAGGCGTGATGTTACGTACTGACACACATTTGGCTTTTAAGTAACTTAAAAAAATACGCTAACAACAATTACACTTAAAAGCTCGAACGCGTCAACCCATAAGTTTTGCTTTCTTTAAAGGTGTCAAATTTCCGAAACCACTAAAAGCACGTAATAGATCTTAACTTTGGAGGAGGAAAACTTTTATTCTAATAATGTACTCCGTTTCACTGCTATGAGGCAGTGGTCACACGTACTTGGTTCAATGTAAGAGATTGCAAAATGGCAGAGATGGCGAGAAGGCACCCTATTTTTTTTTACAGCAAGCTTTTTATCACATTATAATCACATCTCCGCTACACCAATGTTTAACAATAATAACAGCAATATTTTGGACAACTCAAACACGGTCATTAGTTTCCAAACGAATAACTATATAAAGAGTTTTTGCCTTCAGAAAGAAGTAACACTCATGGTCATTACACAATTATTCATCCCGGATGGAAATCAAACCCACGACCTGCTCTACAAGTAGTATTCTAACTACTGGACTAACGGACCGGTCAAATTATGTGGCACGAACAGGGTATTTCTTAAATTAGATGTCTAAACACTGTCATTAGCTCCAGGCTCGTTTTTAAAATCAGAAGTGCGCGTTTCATCAGAAAATGAGGTAAAAATACATAAAACAATTTTCGCTGGATCCTAAACATACCGTCCTAAGATGGACGGGAAACATTGTACCAACATTTTCTTCTTTTAATCTGCGAACGCGACACGCCTGTCGACTGAAAAAATATTTACGAAATTTAAAACAAAAATATAATTTTTCCTACCAACCCATAAGACTGTTCCTGTTGATATTTTCCATAGAATTTTATACTAATAGACGACATCCAATTCGGATTTATGTTCACGGAAAATAAACTCCGTTTTGTTTTATTAAACGCCATTATCGCGTATAACACCGATCTGCCCGTAAAATCAACATTAGTTCTCCTTTGTCATACTTAATCATGTACACAAATATTTATTTTACAATATTGCCGCCTTGTAAGTCGCCGCTGTAAATCACGCTTGCCGTAATATTTCTTCTGAACACAACAGCGAATGTGCAATAAGTAATAGAAGTATGATTTACAGCGAATAAATCCTTTCTGTTATAAACAAATTTCGCTGAAATATTTGACATACCGACGAAATTACTAGATTTCATATTGAAAACTATATACATATGTATATATGGAACGGAGGTAGTAGGGTTCTAACTATATTCGGATATGAATGGAACCTCTTATATTTAATTGCTTCAAACGGCCACGCTTTTCTAACAAAAATACAATAATGCGATCAATGTACCCCAGTGTCAAAATGACATTCCACCACGATATGGTCCCAAGTACGATCTCTAAGAGATGCCGCATAAATCTTCTAGCTTATACATTATATTATATGTCATTCATTTCTATATTACTTAACAAATATCTGCTAATTACATTTTATTGAAAAAAAACATATAATAATATATAATTATATCACGCCTGTAATCCCCGAAAGAGGTAGGTAGAGGAGTGTAGTACACTGCGTTTCAACAGTTACTTTTACGTCTTATGGAATAAGTGGTGAGCCTATTGCCATACTGGGCAGAAATCCAAACTCCGAGTAACTACTAGAAATTCCAAATAAGAAAACTCCAATAGTACTCGTGCCGGAATTCTAACTTAGGACCCCCGAACGGCAGGCGCATTTGCAGCCATTTGTCCAAGAGAACGGCCAGATTTTACTTGCTTGGTACGTTTAATAGTATCATCACCAGCTACTCTTCTCTAAGGTGAAAATAGCAAGACAATAAACAAAATATATATGCTATTTATTTTGTTTGGTTATCGCCATTTTAACATCGAATATTGAAAAAATATATCAAGAACATCACAAATATAAACAAATCGAAACACTTAAGCTTTACCTTACCTTTCATCCGACCATCAGGCTCTTGATGTCCACTGCTGGACTCCGCTAATCGGCGCCACTCCTCCCGACCCTGGGCCAATACCCTTAAAAACAATATAAGCAATAGAACAAGACATGACCACATCCAATTTAGTAAGTAACTAACAATTGCGTAACTATCACATAATACATTGGGTCCCTTCCCTACGCCTGTTAATTTAAAAAAACGTAATATCTTGAAGCAATATTAGTAATCTACAATCACTACTTATTATATTACACATACCGCAGCATTCACCGAAAACTCTCTGCAATCGGAGGGAGCTCATGATGAAGGTACAGGTCGGAAACCAGTCGGGCCATCCCGAAAAACGTCTGTGAGTTAAGCCGGTACATATACAATCTCATATATAATATATATAATATACATATATACAATACATACTAACGAGACATATAATAGTGAAACACATACCTAAACTTATAAATCAGATAACCTTGAAGACTTTGCTCGCGCCCCGATAAAAATATCACATTTTTCATCTGCAAAAAGTATCCTATTTTGGACCCCTGGAAAAATCTATCACGATATCAAGTGTCATTAATATCTGACTTTACTTCTCAAGCACAAAAACATCCACGAACATTGGCCTCAAGTTACTATCTCAACTGGAGTAGGTATACACGGCTCACTAACGCCACAATTATTAGCCCTGATATAAACGGATACCGGGTTCCAATCGACTTTCCTTTCCGACATAACATTAAAGTTTTTTATCCGGATCATAGTACGTACTTTCAATTCAATGCTTTCAATGATCCCACTGACCTAATTTGTAGATCATGACTGAGTGATATCTGCTTTCAGTCCGGCTCGCCTGGATTATGAGTGAACCTTATCATTGGACAATATAAGACTCCGTCCGATCGATTTCCGAGTCTAACAGGACAATAGATGTATCTCTGCTTTTCTACGTTTCTCACGACCATATAATTAAGGCTTAATCGAATTTTCCCAAGCCCATTCAAAGGAAAAAGCAAATTACGATGCTAATGGAGTCTACTCCTCGACCCAACTTCAATTTTATCCTTAATGATAATTTTAATCTGAATGAATCTGATTAGTTTTTAACTTAGTCAATTCCGTGTTTTTAATATAAGCGGTTTACCAAAGAACAAAATTGTTACCGCTATTAAATTTCTTTTATACAATACTACATAAGTTTTCAACGCTCATAGACAATTAAGAGCATAAATTAATTAAACAGTTAATTCAGTCAATTAATTAAACAGTCAAGTTGAATACTCCATAGCTCATGATTAATTATATGATAATATGTTATATCATACCGTACAAAGCGATTTAATAAAGTACCTGCATGTATCTATTTCAATAAACAATTCTCTAACAGTGAACAATCCATCATGCTCAATACTTTCTTTAATATTTAACTTCTCATTGAACCTTTATACGCTTTGAGAATATTGGTGACATTTTATAAAGCAGTTGCAATAGAATTTACCGTGTTATTTATTTCGCCACCGGTGTGTCATACAAATTTCTCGCGATAAAAAGACTACCGCGTTCCAGTGTCACTGAAATATGAATGACATAAAGTAGATTTTGGTCGCTACATCGCTCGGAGGCATTTACGTGCCACTACTCGTATTATGAACTGTACGTGGGACGATAACAGCTCGGAGACTATATTTTATGTCGGCTCATACCACACAACATTTACACGAAATTTAGTAAACTAATACTGGATATATATGACTTTATTAATCAAAATTATATATTTAAATTTAATATCAATTTATACTTAGCTAATGCTTAATGAAAGAAGATTGCATTTGTCTATCAATACCTTTTAATAAAAACGTGTTTATTACAATCATCACCGCCATTATATGCATAAATGATTGTAATTATATTATTAATGATGAAATAACCGAGCGAAAAAAAGCACGCGTAGACTTGGTTGCTATCAACAATTTATAATATGCACTACATGCTTCAAACAAAACCATTCGATTTTGGTAAAACTTGAAACATGGGATTTCTGTATGGATTCTTACTATTACTCAAACGTTTAACATAACATGACAATACACATATATTACCCCGAAGGGGTAAGGAAATAAACGTAGTAGGCTTTTCACCAGACATTTAACCAGTCCCATGGACTAACAGATGGGCTGATTGCTATACACGAGCACTAATCCAGACTTGGAGCTAGAACTGAGAATATCAGATTAGAGGAAGTTCCTAATGTGTAACAAAACTCATTATTAATATTTAAGAGAAGACATTTCCCAAATGATCCAGATTAAACTACATCCAGAGTGTTCAATCGCAAACTTGATTGCTTCCCTCGTGACAATCACGCGGTCTGTTTAGAGCGCTTCATTATCCCGCTGCCGGCATAGTAAATTAACCCCAGGAGTTGCTTTAAATACAACCCCATTCTGCTTTGATTTTACCCCTATTGCTAGGAAAATCACGTTTGCGAATTCGGGTAAAATCATTCAGCGAAATCCGTGCTGTTGAAATGTTAATCTTATTTTGTCAATCTTAGGTAATTCGGAATTATAGTTCGGGAATAACTCGTAACTCGAAGAAAACTTTTTCAGGCTAATTTTGTCTATGTATATAATTATGGACGTATTTTTAGATATTTGTTTCACGTATATTTATCAGGCGTCTCTCTCCTCTCCTTAGTATAAATATCTCCTTAGTATAATTTATACGCCTGGCTTTTGTTCCAAGATATTGTAACTTATTTCTTATATCTGATAATATATATGATGATGATCCTTGTTCATGATTGTATTTATATTTGTAATTAGTATAAAACTGTATTTATAATTAAAGGCAATACGATTTTACCATACTCGTTAGCTTTACTAAACTATAGTTTTCGCCGGCATCCTTATAACATTTTTTAATTAGCACGAACAGTGTCGTACGTGCAACATGCGATAATATGCAAAATTTTCAATGATTCTTGGCAATTTTGAACGCAATAAATAACAGTTTAAAGCCTTATAATTAAAATAATAACTTCTTAGAAGTTCGTAGCTTTTAATGTTTAACTCGTAAAAGTTTTATTACTCATTTTTTCCAAGTATTCATTGATGCTATTTACTGAGAATAACGGTAAAGTTAATAATTACGTTCTTAATAAATGTACATATTACAATATATCTAAAATGACCGTAATTAACTAGTGCGGTCGCAGTAAAATATGTGTTGGTACGTATTGTCCCTAATCGGTATGTGGACATTAAAAGTAACACATTGTAGTAAGTATAAAAAGCAAATCGTCGCTGACTCACTGACTCATATTCTTTGTTCTAATTACCATCAAGCAGGCCGTATGACTCATTAGGATTTCTACAATACAGACTTTCAAATACACTCACCTCATATTTTATGGGGTGAAGAGAATCATAATAGTGGAATCATCGTGGTGTTACCATAAAAGAAACAAAATCAATTACAATTTGGCATTATGTCTGTTACAGGGCTTTCCTCAGAATTATCTGCGTTTGCTGCCCTCGGAAGCTTCGTCGGAAGTACCAGCCCCAACTTCGGTTTAAGCAATCGCAGGTAAATAGTTCTAACAGAAATAACAATTTAAATATGTTCCAATGTTATTTCGTTTCCATAAAAAGTTTGTATTAAAACGATTTAAATGAAACGTACGTGATTTTATACGATTCACCTTTCATTCCATTTTTAATAGATTAGTAAAATGTACAAATAAACATCGCAAATTAAAGGGAACAAAGCCTTTTCCAAGTTAACGGGATCGTTTTACGATTACAAAGGTTAAATCAACTCCACTATGCCGCTTAAATTCATACTGCTGGAATCATGACAAGTGGGCAAAACAATTACAAAAAATTAATCAACACAATTTTTTGACATTTATTACTATATTTTTTTAATTTAAGTTGTTGTAAATTGGTTGTTTTTCAGTGGCGCACTACTCGACGGTATTACTCCTCGAGCGAACTGCAGGCAGTCAGGCAAAACTCCTGCGAACAGACATACATATAGAATCTTAAATTACTCAATAATCATTTGATAATTTCCAAGTGCCTTTATATCTTTATATCTCAAAGTCCATAAAATATAATGTTCTTTCTAGTCAAAATACAATAAAATAAGCTTCGCCAGTTTTTATCTCAAGTGAACGGAGGTATGTGTGAATTTTACCACCTAACCTCACTTTTGCACCTCAGTCAGAAACCTTTTCCTTCTCGATATATCACCCCTCGAAAATTGCATTTTATCTTGCACTTGGTATTCTGTGACCCCAAACAATCGCTGTGACGCCTTTGACTGAAGCTTTCTTTTCATTCTTACTGAATCACTATGTTACATATGGATTCCACATTTCCAGCAATGCATGTTATGTCTGTTGAATAAAAAAATAAAAGTGCTATTGTACGTTTTAAACCATTTTCTCTTTCATAAATCACGTACGTATTTGGGTGCATTTATAGCGAAGCCGATTTCTAATGCTAAACAGCTTGCGAGATAACCAACTCATTATCAGCATTTATACATGTAATCATACTTTTATAAGGTCCCACACAAATGCCCTCAAACTGTGTACTAGTACAAACTGTTCATCATGAGATCATCTTAGAACCAATCTCGGATAAGGGTTCAGTTGTCGTAAATGTTAACCACGCACCGCATACCGGTAATTTGTTAGCCTGTTCGTTCCGTGCAATGCACGAATTGTTATTCCAATACAAACAATAAACGGTTAGCCACGGTAACTGATGACGTCGTCAACCGTTAACGCGTATCCGTAACCCACATGAAGCGTTATTTGAAATAATTAACTTTCCAAGGACAAGCTAGATATCGCTATAATAGTGTTACATATTGTAGATATAAAATTAATAATTAAACAAGTGATCTCCAAGACACGCTCAGCGTGGGGATTGTGGGCAGAATCCCCCATAATATTACCAGCAGTAGGTACATTGAAACAGGCTGATGATGAAGAAGTGACCGCGCCTGTTGTTGAGCGCACGGAACCGGCTACCCAATAAATGCACTCCTTATGAATATACGAACGATCGTTGCTGTTGTATAATCTGGTAAACCAATTTGCATGAATATAGCCCACAGCCGAAGCAATATATTATGCAGCAAACTTAACGCTTCAACAACACTAGCCCAACTAAGACCCCTCCTAATATTTCGAGCACATGCTAATATACCATGTGGCCATTGTTGTTGTCATCTTGGATTTGGTGGAATATGAGTGTTTTTTTATTTGATATTCTCGAAATTTCTATCCTTTGTATGTCTGTGTTCACGATTAGTTCTTAAGGCACAATGTAATGTCCTCGTTTGAACTGTTATCACCGAAGCTTGTACTCGTATAATTATATAAAACCCAAAACTGACTTCATATCAAAAACTAACGTGCAATCTTCCCTTTGGAGATCTCTTTGTTTTCTTGATGGGGACAATAATGTAAAATCGATACATGAATGAAATATGATATACGCAAAGTGGCTGGCAGTGGTTGAATGCGAAGAGCTGAAGATCGTGCTAAGCGGCGTGCCATTGGAGAGGCCTATGTCCAACAGGGGACGGGAGTAGGCTGATGATGATGATGATGACAAGAATGTGGTATACAAAACTACGCGTTGGTTTTAGACGGTTGTATGAAGCTGTTGAAAATAAAAATATATCCTTTATTTGACACTAATCTGGTTAATACTTCTTCTGGTTAAATACTTCTGGTTAAAACTTAAATTTGTGTCGTCTCAAATTTTACAGAATAACAATAAAACTTGCAAAATAAAATTTATTTCTATGAACTGCTATTAACTGGGCGCTTCTCTCCACAGTATCCAGTATCAACGATGATGTACTCATCAGTGTCGCAACACGAGATGTGTCGTTTGTGACATCAGGCGCGTGCGGGGACCTGCCGGGCTCCGCGCGCCCGATGCTCCTGATGTCGGAGCCGCCGCTCCATGCAGCGGCGGAACGGCGATCGACACAATCCTATAGACTCGTACCCAATGCGGACATTAGACCAGCACACAGAAACATTGGAAGACACGATACAGTGCGTCGATCGACACTTGTGCCAAGACATCCTCTGTCAAGACACGGAGTCGATAAGTGAAGTGAGCATTGACAGTGAAAATCGTACGCAGTCGTTGAGACGCAAGAAAGTTACTTACCAAACCAAAGCGGAAGTGATCTCAAATTAGTTTAGTGTAAAAAAAACTTTTTCTAGTCATGTTTCACGTTGTGGAAATAAAATATTTCATTCAGGAGCTGTGATTTACTGATTAGCTGTGTATATTTATGTACGCCTTTGTATATAGCGGAATTTTGTTCACCTAATTGATGTATGCTTATGGACAATCAACTTAAAGGTTTGTCAATGGATAGAAATACGTATATAGCATAATTACCATATTATAATATACCTGCATACCTATACGAATACCTTTTGCTACGTTGAAAAAAATAAACGTATTTTAATTAATACATATTATAAATACTCACGAAACATTTAATGTAAATTATATTTTAAAGTAATCCTTACACAACAAGCAATTACATTGAGTGAACATTTTACATGTAACTAAATTATAAACACACTCCTATAATCCCGGAAAGGGTAGGCAGAGGAGTGTAGTACTCTCCCACGTTTCACCATTTACGATTACATCCCATGGAATGGGTGGTAAGCCTATTGCCATACATCGGGCACAGATCCCGACGACTAAAAATTACAAAATAGAAAAATCCAATAGTACCCGAGCAGGGATTTAAATTCAGGACCTCCCGATCGGCAGTCGCGCTTGCGACTCGACCAACGAGGCAGTCACAATGACAAACTAAATGATAGAAAAGTTATAATTTCTATTATAGCAATCAATCTTCAATTTAACGCTGATCTTCATTGTAAATATATTGACAAACATTTTCTGCTGTTTCTAAAATATTTTAGACTTGTACATAATATTTACAAAGAAACGTAATGCGCTTAATTTTAATGTATATAGTCACCTGTATCGATGTATTTGTCGCTTTTCAAATCTTTGCATAGGAATCCCAACACTGTACAGAATAAAAATTTATTTGTCCTTTTATTTTATTTATATTAACGAACACCGAGTCCTTTGAAAACTTATAAAATCTACCACACAACATGTATATACGAGTACTCGTATTAGCAGAAGAAGTCAACGTCCATCTTCATTGTAACTGCTATAAAAACACAGAAAGATATAACATTTTTAAACGTCAATAGTAAATGTTAAACATAAAATAAAATCCTTTAAATGTATACAGATCTCAGACAACATCACATACACAATGAAATAATTATAAAATTTGTACAATGTGTCTTTGTAATATTTGAATTGTACCTTTCAACCCGCATAAGTGTACAATTGATACCGTTTACCTAATAATGCATGATTTATCGTACGATCGGCTATTCTTTTATTCGGAGATTGGTTGATATCGTATCAGTATTGAATTTTAATGTCGTCAGAGCGTTTTGGTCTCAATAGAGCCTCAGGTAAAGTGTTCACAGGTATGTATATAAAAGGACATAGTTTTAGCGCTTTTTCCCAAGAATGTATGAACTGTCCGAATCAAATCTTGTTTTTATAAGCAGATAAGTTTATTTTCCTACAATTTTACTTTCTGGAATACCCCTATTTCCGATCAGTATCGAATTATCAGTCAGTAATAGAACCTACTAAAATACAAGTATAATTATAATTACCATGTACTAATTTACCTCGTATTTACCTTGTATTTACCTTTGTATTGTTTACTTACCTTAGTATATACGGTCTCTATAACTTTTGATATGGAAACAACTTTGTAATATATTTTCATGACTGAAGTAGCGACGAGTCAACTGATATTATCCGAATAACACAGCTCATAAACATGTGGATGGAATCTCAATTGGGACTGTAGCTCTACGAAAATCTATAAACATCTTTCAAACGCCATGTTCGTCTAACTAAAATGTCTGTGGTGTGTGACTACCAGATCAAGAAAGCTATAGGTATAAATCATTTTCTATTAAAAATAAAGTACGACACAGTTATTTTCCTGTAAAAGTTACGTAAGTGTATATAATTATGTTATTAGTTGAATGGAAAAAGACAAGTCAACAATTATAATTAGTTTTTGCGTCATGTATTTATTACAACAAAATACTGAGTTGAGTAACCTTACATACACACTCATATATCTGTGTTTGTTTCTTTTGAACGTTCTAATGAAAAACATAAAATAAAAAACATTCTCTACAGGCCTGCGGGGCACTTACAAATTGACAAATTATACATTTTTCCTAATCCCGGGGCGGAATACATCCTTAACTGAAAAGACCCGCCGAGAAACTCTGTGTCCTTTATATCTTTTTTTACTTTCTTGTTACGGTATCTTTTTGGAAACAATAATATTCGTTATGATACAGGTATTATTTATTTAGAATTATTATTATTATTTATTTACAATTATTTATTTAGAAAATGACATTAAGTATAGACGTAAGTACATCTTGAGATCAAATGAGTTGTGTTGTTAATAAAAGTATTATTTTTATTTATTTCATAAAATTCAAAACATTCCATACTGTATTTTTTACGAGCATGTATTTTTATTGTAATTAACAGTATTTATGAAAGTATTATCAATATGCTCTCGTTGTGAAGTTTTTGTAGACTTTGAAAACTGTTATTTTTGCAACTAAGAACTGTCAACAATTTTAAAGTGAGGACACGTTACTGTTCCACGATTCAGTTGAATGGAAATACTTTGTAACCAAATTCTTCAATGAAAACACGTTTCAC
>DWEC01000879.1:0-14937 GCA_018245735.1 Microceris miodesmiata
GAGGAGTGTAGTACACTCCCACGTTCCACCAGTTACGTGTCAACGTCAACTTCCCATCGCGTCGGATAGGCGGTGAGCCTATTACCATAGACCGGGCACAAAACCAGACTCCGAGCCACTACTAGAAATTTCTACTGTTCAATCTTTAGAAAACCAAAGTTAAAATATCCAAGTTAGAAAACCCAATAGAACCCAATCCGGGATTCGAACTCAGGACCTCTCGATCAGCAGTTGCGTTTTGCAACCACTCAATCAACGCGGCTGTGAAATATGTGTACACGTATTGTATCTGATTCTTTTTTTAAATCCTATATGAAAATAATTTGCATGCTAATACGCTTCGCGATTTCTTATGTGTAACTAGATTTAGTGGTACGTTTCTCCAGTCACGTTTAAGTCCCACCATGAAGTCGGAGGTGAGGCTTTCAACATTATACATGAGATATAAAGCTATACATATATTATGAACAGAAATATCTGGTTGATTTGACACACTCTCAGTAGTAAGCATCTTCAACAGCTCGTTCGCAGGAAATAGCCGCTTGCAATGAATTGGGCTCAATGAAAGCAATCGTTCGATGGTTGATAGCGTTGACATCGACCGACGCTCCCGACCTGCCGAGGTCTTTCATCGTAATCTACATGGAACTTTAACTGTCCAAGTCTTTTTATTCAGTCAAATTTGATATCAGATAAAGTTGAGATCATTCTTTCTCTTTCTCTGGTTTTGTTTAACACATGTCATACTCTTCTTATTGCTAATTATATAGTATAATATAATTAGCAATAAGAAGATATAGACTGCCTAGTTAGTCGTGTTGGTTGCAAGTGCAACTGCCGATCGGGAGGCCCCGGTTTCAATTCCCGGGTCGAACACTACAAAATGTTCTAATTTCGATTTTCTAGTAATGGTTCGGAGTCTGGATATGTGCCCGATGCATGGAAATAGGCTCACCACCTATTCCATAGTGGGACGTAAACCTAATCGGTGAAACGTGGGAGGGTTCTGCATTCCTCTGCCTAGCTCTTCGGGGATTACAGGCGTGAAGTTACATTTGTATAGTATAATGAAATAGGTATTTATAGTAGATGACTGCGTGCTTGATCGAGTGGTTGCAACCGTGACTGCTATCATTGGGTCCTGGTTTCGATACCCTCTTTGGTTACAGTAGTAGCAGAATTTCAACTTAGAAAAATATCAAGTTTGCAAGTTTCAACTTGAAATTCCTTGTAATATGTGCACGGTGACTTGAAATTCCTTGTAATTTGTGCACGGTACCTCCCATTGGACTTTCCCCCTATTCTATAGTGGGCAAACAGAGGACTGCAGTACACTTCCACGTTTCATTAGTTACGTTTGCGTCCCACAATGGAATAGATGGTGATCCTATAGGCCACACAGCGGGCACAGGTCCAGACTCCGAGCCACTACTAAATATGTCTACTAGACAATTTAAGTTAGAAAAATCTCTATGCTTACTTAAACTTTTTCTTATTGAATATCGAAATAACTAACTTATTGAATAAAAAAAGCGTGAGACGATAACCTTATAAACATGTTGTGGATTTTTGTACTTCACGTCTACCTAATTAAAACACAACATTATATTAAAATTATTGACCTTGACTCCAGTCAAGTCAATGATATCCATATCATGAGGCCTGTTTAACATACAGACGATGCATTTACATCACTTGGCAATTTGCTTATTTACTACTTATCTTTTCCTTGCCCCTAATACTCCTACTAAGAGATATTTTAAAAAAACGTAAACGGAACTTTAAAATTAATTTTTAAACTCTCGTAGCACAAATATAGGGTTATGTATTATATAGCCTTTATGTACCAATTATAATACAAAAATCATATCATATCATAAAAGAAGTACGAAATAGCATTTTCTAAATGTAAACTATTTTGGTTAGTGAACGTGTTATGTCAAAACTAAGAGTTTAATGTTTTAAAAATACATAATTTCTAAATTGGTACATTCTTAGTTAATAACAATAAAAGTCACGAATATTATTACTATTTGACTTTAATGATAAACATAAATATTTTACTTTATAAAGTTAGCATAGAACACTATTATAAACATGTCGGGTACAACTTATTGTCACTATTATCCTATATTAACTTATTATATATTATCTTATATTATATTATCCTATTAAAAATAACAGGTTTTTAAAATAAGTTTAAATGAATATATTAATCGATACCGCCCCAAAAGTTATACAACTATACTATGAATAAGCTAATTGTAGATTAGTATGGTAATAAGTCAGAAAAATATTCATACAGAACTTACAGTATACCAACCACAAATTTAGTGTGTTTGATTATAAGTGTAAGACGGTATGTTGGACCGGTTCCGTGTGGAGAACTAGACGGGATGGTCAATTTATTCTATATTTAATGTTTTTATTTTCAATACAATCTAGGATGAAGCGTGCATTCCACGGTGATTAAAGTCTGTTTGCTATATGCGTACAATCGACTAAGTATCCTGTTTTAAAATATTTACATTGATAACAATAAGATAACAATAATTCTAAACCAGAAAAATTTAACTGAGAAATATAAAACCGATACAAACCACTTTCTCCAAAAAACCGCCTGTCATTTAAATGACAAAAATGTATAATCACTAATACTTTAATTTAATTTTCGTTCTGATTAAAAACAAATATATGCACCTGCAGAAAATGATAAAACTGTCAAAAGATTTGTCTAATAACAATTATAATTAAACATGAAATAGCATGTGGGTATTTAGAAAAAATGTCTGACAGTAATTGTTGTTTTATATCTTACCTGAGGTGAATTATTGCTGTACGACACACGTTGATTGTCTACGGAAGTAGAAATCAGAGGTTCATGCTCTTCGGTACCGGCCGTCATTTTTAAAACTTCAAAAAAACTCCAGAAAAATCCTTAAATATTATTTTTAATTTTTAAATTGTCACAGGCATTATAACACTCAGAAATTTTAAACGCTTTTATCAAACATTCGTTATTATATTTGGCGGGAAAAGTGACAGCAAAACGCTTTCAAGTGGAGTGTCACGTAGGACCGTTAGCACGAAACTGTTCATGCAGTAAGCCCGGCAATACGCTACACTGAATAAATGTAGCACAATATTTCCCAAGCCGCCTGATTAGATTGTTTCATGACAAGATTGTGTTACAATTCAGGCTTACAAACATTGACTCTGCTTACCACTGAAGCCTCCTTAAATCAATAATTATGTCGCTTTATAGTATACTGTAAGTATAGCAATATCATGATTATAACGAAGGAATTGTTAGATCCATTTTCGAATTTAGATATTGCAAAGTGTTTATCTTTAATTTTGTATCGGTTTAACTTCTGTTTTTCGGAATAGCCCGAGTGATTTTGGATTTATTAGTGACCCTTCACCATCTCTAGCTGATCGCAGCGCAGAATAAGTATACATTTATTATTAGGATAACTTCAAAGCAACTTGTGTATTTAACACTTGTTTTTCTAAAAACAAGAAGTCGTAAAAAACCTAAGTGCTTTTATTTATAGATCTTATATTATTGCTCAAAAAAATGTTTTAAATATTTATTTTTAGAACTTAAAAACAGCTTCAGTGGTTTTTTATTTTAATTTCTTGAAACCGGAAGTATTGACGAGTATTAAAATCTATACTTATCACTTATGATTTAGACCCGGACAGTACACATTTTAATTTCCCTGATTTATTAATTACGTAATTTAGAAAAACTCATGTATAAAGATGCTGATCATGAAAAACTAACGCGTTATATATGGTAATTATGGGCGCTCATACATGAGAATAACCTTGAACTTTTAAGGACACGGTTCCAGACATACCAATATCTAAAAAGCAGACAGATTGAAATAGGGCAACCCTCGCAAAATAATTCGCTTTTTGTACTTGTGAAACATAAATAGTCTTCGTAATAAATTAAGCTTTAACAGACTTTCTAGTGTTACCCCAGTACTATTTAAATGGAACTTTTTAGAATGAGTGATAGTAAATCATACACAACAGAATTCATTATGTAAATGTTTATTCAAAAAAAATCATATTTGAGATAGCAAATAATTATTCGGTAAATTATTTATACAATATTAAATGAATATCCTTTACATTTCTTTCGTAACTCGTATGATAATTAAATGACACATGGCAAAGGAACTATTGTATGTAGACTTGAGATGTTTCATGATACTTAATAATTAAATATATATTAGCAACACGGCTAACGTACATTACAAAAACAAACTTAACCGCTACTACACAATGACATTCCGCTAACAGACTCAATCATTTTAATATTTGGTGATCGACATTTCATAGCAATGTCAAGGGTGTGTTTATATAGAAACCGATTTTGTTACACCCGACAGTATACAATATAATGTAGCAACTCCCTTATACGGAAGTGAGATCATAACGCATTGTATACAATGTGAAGTCAAATTTTGATTTAACTATAAACACACCCTAACACGTTGCAATCGAAACACTCACACAAACTATCTCGCACTTAAACAAAAAGAAACAATCTCCACCCGGAACTAAGTATACCTGTTAAAAATATAATATTAACAAAGCCACGTAATCCTCTACCGACAGTGAGAAAAATATTTTATAATTAATTAGAACAATGTTATTTCTTTTCACATTGCACAAACGGAAATCGTTTATATATACATACACAAACGTAACTTAAACAGATAAGTTTATCAAATAATAATTATTACAATATTTAGAACTATATAGGAAGCATTAAAAGTGAATACGAGACTACCATGTCTAAATTTCATTTCATCTTAAATGAGATATTATAATATAATATGTTGCGTTGGCCACAGAACAGCTAACGTATAGAAATGCTACATTCAATTGTGTTTATATGGCAAATCGGTGCAACAAAAAAAACGTAGCAATAAAAAAAAACAGATAACATATATTTGATTAATCAATACGACACGGTCAAGAACACTAGCGGTCGTTGTGAACGAAATCCCTTTAACAAAACATATCGGTACAATTTTAAATTAAGCAAAACGAAATATCTCTTCGTTCGTTTCAAATGTATATAGTTATAATATACAATGTGTAAAAATAGAAGGTGTCATTTCTATACACGTATTATGCATTGATTGTTCCTATTACATTGTGATAGAAGATTTTTTATTAACACGTAATAGATCACTATGACCCATAGACTTACGAATATACCGAAATGCCAATATCAACAGATTAAATATGTTCACTTATAAAATAGCCAAGGGCGAAAAAGGTGTACACACTAACGTATAAAAAAGACGATTATTACCGATTTACTAAATTGAAGAACCAAGACATTTTTGACGGCGATAACTTTTAAAAGCGTTCTCATATTCAACCATTTTTTGTGATAAACACGCCCAGTGATATCTCGACAAACAATTGAAAAATATCCATAACCGAAATTACCAGAATCAATATAATAATTTAGCCTTTTAAATAGAAAGTTAAAACAAATGCTTGCTACGATTACGTTAAGAATGTATAACACAACGGTTTTTATTTAGCAAACGAACAACTATTATTATTTTTCGACTACGTGATATATTTTGAATCGCTATTCTGATTAATAATAATAATTATTTTATTTTCACTAGAACTGGATATTTAATTTTACTTATGTTTAATTATATAGATAACAACAACATCATGTACATAATAAATACATGCATTTCTTATCAGTTCGATTCGTTTTTGTACCCTGTTTGTAGGGGCTATTTATTTTATCAGTATTAAAATTATGTCCCTTGTCCTGTATTCATCCTGTACCCGTATCCTGACGTTCAATGATATTACAATATATGCATATATAAATATATCATATGCCACAAATATAATTTCACTGTAAACCTATATTTAAACATTTACTTACAGATAGAAAGATAAATATGTAGGTACCTGTTGCAACATCGGATTTTTTTACTAAAATATAAAACCGGTATTACTGTATTTATACCTTTGTCGCCAGGATACGGAATAAATCGTAAAAAAAAATCGAAATTTTCATAATGCGGTATGTAGTTCAGAAATATATATTAAATATCTTATTTCCCGTGTGGTAGTCGAACTGAATAGAAATGGAATTTTAATATACATAGTTATCTACAAGATTTAAGATAGATAATATAAAAAGATAGAAGATAAAGAACGTGGGAAACTTATTATCGTTGTGCAAATATATTTGCAATTAGACAAATGTAAATTATCATTTCACTAAACACGCTACATAATATTACAAAAATTTCTATTAGTCACAATTGGTTTCTACATTCGTTTGCGTTAATTGCGCTATTAGTTTCAATACGTGAACACTACCTATAGAATTTCATTAAAATGCATTATTAACTAATTGTATCATTATTCAATTATTATATTTTATATAATGAGACTGTATCAATGCAATGTGAGGCCTAACAATAGTACTATACATGAGAATAAAGAAATACAATAATTGTAAGTATAACAATATTTAACTAATGCTTACTTCGCTATTTTTTCTTCTAACGGTACTGCTCAACTGAACTCGTTGAACATGTTAGAACATTTTCAAGCGATTATTTAAATATATTTTTGGTTTTTTTTATTTCATTACGTTTCTTCTATGAGATGCAACCACGTTGCAAATTCGATATAAATGCAGTTATAGTCGTATGAGATACATTTTGCTCCTACGAGTAACTTGCAAATATTCAACTTTAACAAGTGATTAAGACGTATGATAACTTAGAACATTGAAAGACGCACGTCGGGTCCGTAAGTATAGATATTTGATACTCGGTGCTCTTTTCCTACCACGTAAGGCACCTGGCGTGTTGACGTATAATAATAAAGAAAACTGGTATTTTGCTTTGATATCATCGAATTGGCAACGAAAAATGCGAATATGGACAATTTTTGTTGGTTCAAAAAGTGTGCTACACGTTTGCAAAGATGTGCGGTTGTTCCTACATTGATTTATAAACGCAAATGTCACCGCTTGACCAAAATGTCACCGCTTTGCCATGCAAAAACAATGGGAAACATCGGCTGTGAGTATTAAAAAATAATGTAAGCATTATTTTTAAAATATCAAAACGATCTAATCGAACAGTACCTTTAGGACGATATAGAAGCTTCCAGACTTTCGATAGTCGTCATTATCGAGTGTAAACCAAACTTAAACATACATGTACGTAGTTATTAAGCACAAATCAGTCTACAACTTAACTATTGGCAGTACAGATATTGTTTAGGTTACGAAGACGTTCATTATAGATAAAAGAAAACTGGAGATTCTATATGTTCTGGAGAGAGACACTGTGAAATTGGCAAGAAAGATAAATGAACGAACGAATGGACGTTACCGAGACTTATATAGGGCATATAACCGATCTCCTCAATGATTCATTCATTGAATCAATCAACCGAATTGGAGACAAACTAGGTGCAAAACAATCGCTATTTCAGTTGCAGAGTCAATCCACACTATCGTGTTAACCACTTCTCGCTTGAATGAAGTCTTTCGTAATCAGCCGTCACTACATTCGATCTTAGATATATGTATGTACATGCAAACTGACACCTCATGCGACGTTTTTTTTGCTAAATGTAAATCTAATATTTCCCGTTCAAGCAACATGGCTAGAACGCTGTTCCAATATTTCGATTTAGTTATGACGTTTTGAACTCCCAAGTGCTACCATAGGTTACGCCGTATTAAGCCGCGTCTATAATGGGAAAATTCTCGTATACTAAACAATATCTTTTTATCTTTATGAGCAAAATTGAACTGTGTTGTACATTTATTTGCTAATATACTAATTAATTAAACGTGGCAGTATTTAATTCAAGTCATATGTTATGTCTTATTGGGTATACGTGTACATGTATAACATACATACATACAGACGTAGCCGTATTATATACACATACATATATCTATATAATCGCCCGCTGTCGTTCGCGACATCGCGCTGCGTACGACACGAACATAACATTCGAGCACTGATAGCAGCATAGGAATTAATCAATTCAGTTCAATATTGTTGTATACATACCGAATGTGGTACGCAAAAAAAATCACGTAATTGCTTTTGAGCTTAAAAACATAACCCCAACTGGTTCACACGTGATCAACGACAAACTAAAGTTTAATTATTTATATCTATATATAAAGTAACTATTATTTGTTATTTTTTCAACTTACCAATAAATCTCACGTGCATGTATTCAAAGTTATATTTAAATGAATAAATGAAACCGTTGGTGAATAAGATACATGTCGTCAAATGCAAGCTACGATACATTATAAATATATATGTAATATTATTTAATGAATTCATTGAATTAAGCGACTGATATCATCTGT
This sequence comes from Microceris miodesmiata, assembly GCA_018245735.1. Classification (NCBI taxonomy): domain Eukaryota; kingdom Metazoa; phylum Arthropoda; class Insecta; order Lepidoptera; family Hesperiidae; genus Microceris; species Microceris miodesmiata. The sequence continues at coordinate 8,420 of DWEC01000879.1, forward strand.
GGGTTATAAAGGGCGCATTCTTTTCAAATATGAGTTAATATACTGTGACCTTAAGGCATTGAAAATATATCCGATAACAGACACTGACATAGATATGGTTGACGGCATTCAATTTGAGTTCTGAGTTGATAGAGGCCGCACTTTATTTACGTGCGACACGTACCTAACTGGTCCGTTGGTTTCTTAGTATTGGCCTATTAGCAACAGATATTGAAACAGATTCTCTTCTGTTTTAGGACTCAGAGCTCAAATAAGTTGCCGGTAGCTTCGGTTATACTTAATATTTATACATTAAAATTTATTATTTATAATTATTTATTATAGCGATATTTCACGGGATCCTAATGTCTGTTATTATAGTAAGGCAACATATATATCGATCGATCTCATGTCTTATTCGTTCATGCCACGATAAAGCCTCAGGGCGTCCGTCGCGTTCTGAATTCAAACAAACACTCTTGCACTTAGAGCTATTGTGTAAAATTATAGTTATATCATTACAATGGATTAAATAACGATTACAAATGAATTTCAAAGTAAGCTACAGTAGAACTGGTATTGTTCAGCATGCGGACACATTGAGGTAGCCTGAAGTTTACATATATATATTATGTATACATACATACATACATGTGTATATATCGTAAGAGAAAAAAAATAACAATGAAAAAAAGAACACTGCGCCCGTACTAACAATACGACGATATAATACTGCTAAGAGTCTACCATAGCTACATCTTGTCTAAACAGTCCGCCAATTGATTGGGAGGATCCGTTAAAAAAGCTAGTAACACTACACGATATACACGATGATAGTTACTTAGTGATAACTTAACGATAAGAGCATTGGCCTAAAGTTACATGAGTTATAGTAATCCTAAATTACGCACAGTGTTTTGGCAATACCTTATAACGCACTCTCAAAAGCACTGATTGATTCACTCGGTCGTGCTAGAGTTACCGCCAATGAGCGTCTTTGAAAAGGATTTCTCTCCAAATCTATGAAGCGCCTTGGCTTGTACTCCGTACGTAGTACGTTAAGGCCAAATGATTTTGCAAATAAACACTGCGCATACAGAATCACATCTATCTATATATTATAATATAACAATTATTCCATAATATTATGCTAGAGGGCTCCACGTTGCGACGACCCATACCATCATCGTACCATCAATTATCTATATTATTAAATCAAAATTTCCAGTCCTAACAAGAGCTCGAGAATAGTACACGCCTAAAACTTAAAAGATAAAATTCCGAATTAAGAAAAAAAATACGTCTTACAACTATGACACCAATAAACAATATAGCCATTCTTTTCCATGTCTCTCTTATAATATTACAGTTGGTAAAATGTAGTGATTCGTTGGATTGATCACCAACTGTCAACAAATAATTCGCGCCAATTATTAGTGTGAACATTAAATACACGTTCTAATTATAATTATAGTCGTACAGTCACTCAACTATCGTTAAGTTACATCCGAACATTTATTATATTCGTCAACATAATCTCTGTGCTTTTGACTAACTCACTCCAATATCCAATCAGTCTTCTGTTACATTCAATTTAATTTAATCGAATATTAAAAAATTGCCAGACAAATTAACATTGATCTGTCAGACGTTAAATAAAAAACATACGTACACCGAGTGTACCGCGCCGCGCCCTCTTCGTATCACAGCCAAAATGGCCGCCGCTAGTTTATGCCCTCGCATTACTATATATATAATTTAGACAGATCACACACCACAAACATTAAATGACATAATTAAATACAAATATAGTGAAGAATAATTAAATACAAATATAGAGAAGATCAATTCTGCTAACATTTTTGTAACTAAGACTTTCTATTTTAAAAGAAAATAGTGTGAGAAATTAAAGACTTCAGAGTCTTCAGGCCATCTTATTTTCGACCCGCTTTCACACTCGTTACGCTTCATGCTAAAGCAGAGGTTTACACGCGCCGAAAATAAGCAGGTCTGAAAGAGCCCTCAAAAAGAGGCTTGAACGTTTTTAAAACAAAAATGTAGTATTCATTCATTCGCGCCAATCGTTCATTTTTCTCAATATAGCCCGAGAACGTACGTCTTCACAGATACATTAATAATAAAATTATCATGGTAAGGATAACTTGACCTCGACGATTTAATCAATAATGGTAATTATATTTCATTCACATGCAAATATGTTGTATCTTTCATTAGTCATATTCATGTTCTATTCTACTGCTTATTCACTGATGCTTAAAACGTTTTATACTGAATAATTTTCCAATCAGAAAGCATTGGACCAAAACTTGTCCAAATACTCGTTCGGCTTGATCGTCAACTGAAAACTTGTTTTTTTTTATTAAATCTGCATAATATATCAAAAGTGAATAATGCATATATAATAACACAGAATATTGAGCACTGTTTTGTGATAGAGTCAACTAAAGTCGACATATATATACTCACACTAAGTTTACATGCGTATTTCACATTTGGTGGGAAGTTTGTACATTCACACTACTACGTCTCATTCACACCACGTAAAAGGAGAACTTTATACATAATACATACATATAAAAACGCCGCACGAAAGCTTTCTGAAGCGTACAAGCGACCGTTGTCCGCTACAAATAATAGGTAACGTTAACTCCACGAACAGAGTTCAAAATCAACCACGAACACGTCACCACGCTCGCGGCCGCCGGCCGCCGCCAAAGAGAACATTATAGCTCCATTCCAATTATTCTAAACCTGTATCAATTCGTTTATCAGAAATCCATTCTCAGTGCAATGTTCCGTTTGCTGAGGCCCGTTTAAAGCTAGGAGTATCGGCGAACCGCCTGCAACTCGCTCAGTGCATCTAATCTCAACACTCAAATGTTCGATGGTACGAGTGAGCTGCGAACGGCTCGTTCATCTCATCGAGTTCGTACTTACAACGCTAAAGCGACTTAAATACCCTACACGATACAGTTCAAATCCGAAGCGACACAGTGACCACATGTGCTCGCACGATCGAACGCAGTCTTATAATTATTATGTTATCACTTTCCAGTGTCCGTAACCGACTAAGGAGTTCCAGCAGCGGCTGCCGGCGGCTCACAGCGTCTGCGGCGTGTGCTTGGACGGCTGCCGCTTGAGCCGCCGGCTGACGGGTCACTGTCAGTTGTTCTTGTCGAAGTTGTGCAGCGCCCAGTTGAACGACGCCGTCCACGAGTTCTTCACGGCCTCGATGAACTTCAGCCGGAAGTGCTCGATGGCCTTCTCCTCCGATAGGTCCATTACCTTTTGAAAGCATATCGAATTAATATGTATTAGCATTGACCCTCGAGAGTATCCACATACAAATTGTCATATTATATTCCTTCGTTGGAATATAATCCAAGGCATTGTTTTTTTCATCTAGTTGTTACTGTTGAAAATAATTGTTTCACCCTCACCAGAGTTTCGCGAAGATACTGAAGATCCTTTTCGGAGCTGAGCTCGGGGAGGCCGGTAGAGATCATCATGGAGAACAGCGACAGAATAAGGTGTCCGTGCTGCCGGAGGATTTTGAACGCCTGCACGGAAATATAATATTTTACCACATACCAATACCATCAGACCGACAATTTTGCAATAAGACTATTTGTACTTTTACTTATGAATCGCTCGAGATTTGTATATTTTATAGGGACCATTTTCTGTTTAAAATTATTTATAATAAGTATGTCTAGTAAGACTAGTTAGTAGTGTTAGTACACAGGTAGATCTCGCGATACATTTTTATACCATTAACAAAATGTGTAATACATGTTGGTGCATGTATTACACATTTTTAATGGTATAAAATTGATTGGTTTGATTTAATTTAAAGTTTATTTTCTTCTTTTTAGGGCAATTAAGTAAATGCTTGTTTTTAACAAGTATTTTCACCATTAATTAATGGATTTAATGTGTCGTTGTATAAATTTTCGTGTTCTTCTCAGCGAGCACTTTCATTTGATGCCCATAATGTAGTAGTGCAGAAAAACAACTAGTCCGCCATCTTGGATGATCCGCCATATTGGAATTAGACTGACGACACATAGCTAAGCATTCATTGTCGTCCAAAATAAGGGTGTAGACTAAATTTCAGCTCAATCGGTTAAAGATAACTGATTTAAAATTCAGTAGCAAAGTTGTAAAAAAAAAAAGTTGCAATAAAAGCTTGTAAAAAAGAATGTGAAGGCGGGACCTGCTCGCAGTGCTCGCGGAACACCTTGAAGTCGTGCAGGTCGTTGACGCCGCCGCGCTGCCCCTTGTTGATGACGTGGATGAAGTCGTGCGTCAGCACGAACGGCACCCGCTCGCGCTTGAACCCGTACTTCTGTTTGAAGTGGCCCAGGAAGTGACCGAAGTCTATGTGAAACAGCTGCAATAAAAGTATTAAAAAATATTAGCGGTTCTTTTATGATTTTTGAATATTTACAAGTTGTATTTATACTATCATTACGATTACTGTCGATGGTTTCTTTAAAATTGTTTTGTAATTTTAACTATGTAATAAAATTTTATGGACGTCAATTTTCCCTAGTAAGAAGACATGTCTATTCAAAATATTAAATCACTCAGGGATTAATGTGATTTAAATTTCGTAACATGATAAAACAAAAAACAAACAGTAACAAAATGATATAGAAACAATATAATGTAATCAATAGTATCGCACGGGTAATAATGTCCCACCTGGCCACTCCTCTTGACCATGATGTTGTCGGGGTGCCTGTCGGCGATGCCCAGCACGTACGTGGCCACGCAGTAGCCGGCGCAGCTCATCGTGAACTCCTCCACCGCCTTGTTGAAGTCCTTCTCCGACGGGTTCTGCTTGCGGAGCCATTCTGTACACGAGTGTGATCGATATTACTGTCTAAGTCCAACCGAGTCTATTGCTATTCAATGAGTGGATGATATTGTATAATAATAAAACGTTACGTGACGTTTATATAATAATGAAACGTTATGCTCATGAAGAAAAAGATGAAGAAGACGATGATAAACCTGATGGTGATAATGTATATTTAGGATAAAAATTTATACATTCATTCACAACAAAGCACAGGTAAGATGAATGAGAATCTAAAAAAAAATAAAGTACATACGGAATAAGTTGGCCTTGGAGATGGTGGAGGCGGCGTTGAAGAGCGCGCTCTGCTTCTGGATGTTGGCGACGGTCTCCGCGTCGTCCACCACCTCGATCATGCCCACCGCGTACTCCATGGAGATGCAGTTGTATGCGTTTAACCTGATGGGGGAATAGCAATAGTATGTGGGTCCTATGTTGAAATTGTTCAAATGAAATGAAATTGTTCTATAAAATTGTTCAAACACTAACTATACTGAACTATATATACAGGTTATGTATGTAAATAATCTTTAAAAATAAATCACAAATGTTATATCAGTAAGTATTAGTAACGAAATTTTTGCACCTTGGTATAGCGCTTCGATGACGCTTCGTAATTTGTTCAATCATGATTGTTACTGTATTACCAAATTCTACAGGCACATAAAACATATCTCATAAGCCTTTTATTTGTGTAATTAAGAAAAAAGCTTACCTAAAATCATAACCAGCATTCTTCCACAGCCGGTCCATAATCCTCAACATCTGTAACGTGAACATGTCTTGTCGGAGATCATCACCGATCTTCAATATGATGCGGACGTCCGAACCGGTGGGATCCATGTTCTCGAACTCTAGCAGCAAGGGACGCATCTTGCTGTCCATCACTCGACATCTCTCTGGCCTGACGGAACGAGAAGTACATCATAGTGGCAATATATAAATAGGAATATTAATTATATTTATAAGTAAATGTTTACACTAAGAAATGTATAGGAATTCATATAATTAGATAAATCTCTTTTAAATAAAAGCTTTAAACGAAATAACTGTAGATATATGTAGTATTTTCAGGAATGACTAGACAACTGCATTCATTGTGAAGAATAGAATGACGTTAAGATCGAATATGAGAGGCGGTAGGGCGCTGCAGGACTGACTTGATGCGCTTGCAGAGCAGGCTGGGCGTGAGCGGCGAGACGAAGTCGCAGAGCGTCTCGAGGCAGTGCTGCTCCTGCAGGTGCTGGTGCAGCGCCGCGCGCGCCTTCGCGATCTCCTTCTTCTTGCGGATGCACTGGCTCGCCCCTGCACCCACAACAACACTCTTACTACACTACACTACCGTTATTCAAAAACACATACAACCTATTGATCTTTGTGCAATACATTTTAATTTATTATATACATGAGCAGTTATTTTAACAATAGTACATACGCCAAATATTATGCTTTTATATAATAATACTACTATATTATTTTTTGTAATATAGCAGTAGCTTATGAAGTTAATAGTTTAGCTTGCACGTACATTTGAGCTTATCGAGGCAGGTAATCTGTCGCATGAGGCTGTGGATGTGGTCCTGGCTGCCACGGCAGTAGGCCTCCAGCACTAGTCCGAAACGAACCGAAACCGCCGCTACATGCATCTCTGACC
>DWEC01000880.1:0-14934 GCA_018245735.1 Microceris miodesmiata
CCACCCCGAAAAACGTACGTGAGTCAAGCCGGTACATTCATAATAATGTGTATAAACACTCACGAAACATTTAATAGTAAAATAATAGAGAATCTCACTTTTCAATCGTGTAGTATCTAACTAGATAGATTTACAGAAAAGACACACTGCGAGGAACAGACTGCTAAATTTAATTCGGGACGCAATAACCCAAATAAAAGCCTTCAGTCGCAACTAAGACACCCTTCCTTCAACATTCAAGTGCCTGTGTATTATCACGCCGATTACTCAATTAATATCACAAAAACAAAAACAAAATTAAACTGGTCTGAATGCTATTGTAGTAAGAACTCTATCCAAAATGAATTCTTGATTTAACACAATTTCATTCACAGCGGCTGCCTGAGTGCAACGCGCGGACAAATAGCGAACATTTTCCACAAACAGTAGCCAACGAGTGCACAACTTGAGTCGGATCCCGCCGGAGACAATAAAAGGACGCCGCCGGCGCTCCATGGGCCGATCCTCCGACCGTTTTAAAATATAGATACGATCTGAATAAGATATTTTGTTCATAACTATAAATTACTGTGAATTATTATTCTGATTTGAAAATGTTTATGATTTGTGCAAGTGTCAAATAAAAACTAAGTAATGACATATCTACATATATAATGTTCTCATTGTACGTTACTGTATTCTAGTGTCGCCATTTCATCCCAAATAAAATAATTCATATTTCAATATTATGTGTGTCTGTCCATTATTCGTATCATTTTTATTATTTTAAATTATTTGCAGTTGCGAAATAAAAGCAAACATATGACACATCCATATATTATTACTGTACGTTCCGAGCGAGCGTGCAGTAGTATCCCGACTAATAAAATATGGATACGCTCCGCTATTTGTACTCATACATGTATACATAATCAAAGAACAGTTATGAAACACACGTGACATTATGTGAAGAAGCCAATCGATGAGAGTATGGAAGGGGCTATTTTTATGTGAACTATGAAAGGTACATTCTGTGTGATTTAACTATTCTATGAATAGATACAACTGATATTCTAGAACTGTCTGCTGATATTTGCTTGCGACGGTTGGCGGTCTGAAGCTCGGTTTGCGAGGGCGTTGCTTTCAGTGTTCAAGTTTTAGTGCGGGCACTCTAACGATAATGTTATTATAGATAACAAAATATTTGTCCACATTTTTTTTCATAAACACGTCATTCAATAATGGAAAAGTTAAAATTGAGTTATGACGGCAATCTTTATTCCCAAAAGTATTTTTTTTTATATTTACAATGATATAATAAATTCTATGACAACACATTATCGCACAGTCATTCTCCTACTAGAAACAGATCTCACATCTGTATGAGAGGGGTAACGCCATAGTCAACCTTACCAGCCAAATATGCGTTGATAGACTTCACACGCGTTAGACAACATAATGATCAGCTCTAAAAATACATAATAAATTCTTTCATCGGTATAGCAAGTGTCCTTTAAACGCAGATTGAATTCGTGAAGACATGCACGAAATACACATATAATAGTAATGATATATGATTGTACGACGTAACATATCACGTGGCTACGTACTGAACACAACCCGGAAGAGCACAATGCGCGCAGCGGCGCAAGGATCCGGCGCGACCCATCCGCGCTCCATCGGGCACCGGGCCCACAACATTCATTCATACACACATACTACGCATATATCACCTTCATTGAAACGTACATGATTTATTACTATTATATCATCATGCCAGGTCGCTTTTGGAATAGACAGACGGCAACCTATGCCAAATATCTCTACCCTTACAGACCTGATGATGATAATGATTTTCTTTTCTCTATCCACGCCGGATCATTCTATAATGATAGTTTTCGGTTGCCTCCTGGTAGATATTGCTTTTAAGCGATAAGGCCGATGTTTATATTGACCTTTTGTGTGTGTGTGTGTGTGTATGTATGTTACACAATCTCTCACGTGGTGCAAAAGATAAAGTGATTACATCTACATATCTATATATAATCTGATATAATATACCATAACATGATAAAAGATGCAATAGCCCGATCCGAAATATCTAGATGATATCGACTTAGATATATGTATATTATAAATCTAAATGACTATTAGTAATAGAGAATCTAAAATGTACCAAAACAGACAGCAATTCGCTGAAAATATCAAAACCGAACCAATAATATCTCACGAAAGAGATAAGTATAAAGTATTATTATCCTCCTCTGAACACATCTACATATGTATGGTTATATATCTGAGGATATTACGAAATATCCTCCGTAAAAGATTATATAATCCTATAGCTGAAAATAGCTCAGCTCGGCATCCGTAAATAATTGTATCTTCGTAAGTCGCTTTAAGCCTACATTTGTATTCCATTCGTGCTCTGTTTTCTGATCGAGTCTACCAAACATTGCTGGTTATTTTTAGCTCTGTCGTCAGACAGAGCCTACTTTATAAAGTCAACTTTATGATTTCCATTATGGTTTACATGTATATTGTAGAATACTGTATTTGTAGAATACTGTATATTGGATAACTGAAGTTTAGCGTGTTACTCTCCGCCCACCCCCTAAAAGGACTTAGCGTCATCATATCATAATAATAACTTTAGATGTTGCTGTAGTCCATTTTTGTTAACCATGATGTTTATTCGACCATATTAACTTGACCGGAGAGAGTCTCTTCGAATCCAATTCCTGATATATGTCTGCAAGGTTCATTGAGCAGGATAGGGGACTACTTTTGATGTACAAACTGTCTATACATATAAACTCTGGTCTATACATTTTATAACAAGGTGAAAACTAAACTAACGAAACAGCTATATAATCATCAACATCATTAGCCCAAGTCCACTGGTGGACAAGTTTAATCTTGACATCGCCTTACTAAGAACTACGTAGATCCTAATTGATTTTGCCATACATATGTATGTATATAACTAAGAAATTATAATGATTGAGGATTATGTCATCGAAAAGGCAGTAGGCAGTAACCATTTAGAACCTCCATAACACTGCGTGGCCATCGCTCTCTCTAAGACGAGCGATGTCAGGACACGCCCCTAAAGTTGGGGCACTTTAAAAGGATTAGCGGTATTCGCAAGATATAGAGGGCCGTTGACAACGGGCGTAGGTTACCGGATGCCGTTACAGAAATTGACTGCGGGGTTGGGGCGAGGGTCAATTTATAGATATACGCTCCATTAGTATAAACTGCCTCATACCGCATTCGGATATGTTGGGTAGTTCTTGTGAATTGTGAGCGCTTGGAAAGAAATAGGTCAATGGACAAAGTTTGTAAATATGGTCAATTAGAAAAATAATAAACATATAATATAAAATGTATATTAAATATTAATTCTACAAAGTGCTATCGCCAAAAAACTAAATGAAACATAATATGAGTTGTGTTTTACAAATTTCCTGGTTACCTGGGAAAAAAACATTCGAAAATTTAATCGGTGTGACTCGGATTGAAACATAGTAAGATTTGATATTAATTCAGATCTTACTAAATCTTGATTATCGTTTTTCTATGGTAAATTAAATTTTGGTTGGAAAATATGTTGCATATCATAGGTATCAATGTAAAAATGGTTATTTTACAACGAATTTCGTAAAATGTTAAGAAATACGGGTGCGCTATTTCCTTATTAAGTTCTTAATTCAAGTTATATGTCTCATATCAAATAGTCGACAGAACTGATAGAGAAGTTATAAAGCAGCGAAAAAAAACTTCCAATAGAATTCTCCTCATACTATGCATATTCCTACATGGCACTCGGTGTTGTTACCCCCACGGAACCTGGTGTGTTGATATAATAATAAAAATTATGGGATGAAATGGATCAAATTATAACGCATATGTAATTGCAATTTTATTAAACCGGGAATTTATCGGTCGCTATTGGAAGTTTTCAAAACGATGGTCTACGGTATAATCATGTATTTACAATCATAACACATGTAAAAAAAGATGGTTATATCTATTGATGCCACATTTTACACCTAAATATTTATTTATGTATCATAAACCAAAGACTAGCATAATTACATAAGCTTAATTTCGCTAACCGAGTTAATTTCTTAATCCTTTCATTTACACACACTGCAACGTGCAACCTTAATGATTATGGATTATTCAAAAGCAAATTAATTATTCCAATACATTATGAAAATTAAATTTTTTGTCTTTTAACAGTAGGATAGTTATCGTGCTGTAATATAACAAAACTTTTAATGAGTACAAAAAAAATTAAGAAACACAAAATAAAATCAAGCATACGGCAAACGAAAACGAACAGCGCAGGCCAGTGACTGCTTTGTATTAACTGAATTTGCATAATAAATGACCACCGGCATGTCCTGAAAAAAGGGATCCATCTCGCAAACTTTTGGGTTAACAAATTTTGCTTTTGACAGCCTTGACAGAATTCGTTACATCCTCACTTACGCACTGTATGAAATTCCGTTCCGCCCTTGTTATGTTGCAGATATCAGTACTAAAAAAACTTTAATCTGCCTAACACTTGGCCACCACAGTCAATATCCCGTCCGGAGAATCTCCCAGGCTCGTTTTGTTGCCAAAATGTGAATGATGAGATAAGATACTTGAGGTGGGTCGGCACACCTTACGTTTTGTGTGTGTATCCATGCCAACCGTGCGACAGGGTGTTCTCGCTTGGCATACCAAATGTGCAATACTGTCGGATATATATTTTTAGGTTTCTTATTACAATCATTTTAATTACAGTAATTTTTTGGAAGGTCCAAATAAAAATCATGAATTCTTGTAAATAAATAGGTATGAAAAGTATTAGAACTATTGTTTTAGTGAGACAGAACTGAAAACTAATGTCTTCAGATTGTCAATTTTCATCATCTCCATTTTAAGCTAACGTACATTGCGTTCATAGTGTCCTCTATGGACTTCTTGATCACGGTGACCTTTTGAAACTTGTTGACCTCCATACATACATATGTACTATTATGCAGTAGTAGGTACTAAGTATAAAACAAGTTCAAATATTACATTATTGTGACTGCCTCGGTCAAGTGGTTGCAAGCGCAATTGCTGAACGAGAAGACATAGGTTCGATCTTCGAATCGAGCAATATATTGTTTTAATTTGAATTCTCAATAGTAGCACGACATCTGAATGTGTGCCCGGAAACGGCAATATGCTGACCTCGTACTCCTTAATGAGACGTATCTATAACATAACTAATACTCATTAGAATGTACTATACTTTTCAGTTTACCCCTTCGATAAATACAAGCGCGATGTTATATTACATTAATACATTCATTTACGAAGTATAAACAGTTGTTACCGCGAATGATGGAATTGTTAAGTAAATCATTTCGATTCGTGTTATTCCCGCCGCTGGAGGCATCAAAGTAAATACGTACGAGTAATGTTGAATAAACAGAGGGGCTGTGTGAAAAACGACAAGATTCTATTACCTGGGAGACGTTTCGAGAAATTGTGTTAAAAAAATAAAATCGTCGCTTAAAATAATAATAAGAAAAACAAGTTGAAATTTCAAGAGATTAACTGTGTAGGTACAGCAAATGTATCGAGAAGGTTTAGTGACGTTAAGTGATGTTTAATAAAAAAACGTAAACGTAACAGAAATTGGTGCAAACCCCGAAGAGGTAATCCCAGAACAGTGTAAAACACTACCAAGTTTCACCACTACGTTTACGTCCGACTGTGGAATAGCTGGTGAGTCTATTGTCATACACCGGCAAAATCCCGGTAGAATGACGATGTGCGAAAGGCTGCAGGCCGATCCTGTTGCGACAAGCCGAGGACAAGGCGCAATGGCGCTCATTGGGGGAGGCATATGTCCAGCAGTAGATTGAAATAGACTCATGACGATGACGGGCACAAATCCAGACTCCGAGCCAATAAGAGAAATTGCTACTAGAAAATCTTAAGTTAAAAAAATCCAATAGTATCCGAGACAGGACTCGAATTCAGACCTCTTGAGCAGCATTCGCGCTTGCTACCAACGAGGCAGTCAAGGAATAATATTTCTATAATACTTATTGAAATGTTGAAAGCAGGTAATTCTAGCACACGTACCAAAACTGTGCTATGGAAAGCATGTCTTTTAATGACGCGAATTTTTACATAGCAGTCGTTAAATTTCTTCGGAAGTCTTAAGGGTGTTTGAGATTGGTATAAGTCATGAAACAACGGCCACTAAACAAATTTATTACCGTGTTTCCGGGCCTTTCCATTTGCGAAATGAGATAAACACTCACCAATGGGTGGTGGTGCGAGATTTGCAGCCAGACTTTTGAATTAACTATAAATATATGATTGTATTAATGTTCATACAAAAGTCTCAACTCGGCATTCCTTAGAATAATATGGGGAAACGCTTATTAGAGAATGAAAGACACGCTTTAAAAGGCTTCAAAATCCGTTTAGCGCAAGCCATTATTAAGTTAAAGCAACATTAAATAACGTAATAATTCATTATTAATAGAAAATAAGCGAAATTATGGCGCATCCCCGAGGGGCTGGACCTCCATTGACAGCGAGCCTTTTATCCTTTATAGCGTACACGGGTTTATCCTTCACTTATTATTTCATGGCCGCATCACGTAGGTATTCCCGTTGCCATAGCGACGGGAAAACGACGGTCATAGACCCCCCTCCCTCCGTCCACCGCCCCTACGTCGCGACATCCGCCAAAGCAAAACAAGAATGTTGAACTATTAATCCTGGAAAAGTTAAATAGATGCACCCTGTAGTGGCGAAACGGAGAGAATCTTGGTTAGACGACTCGCTGCGTCGCGCCCGTCTCTCGGCCCCGACACCGGCGGCTGTTTTATTTATTATTGAACAAAGTGTTGTTTAAACTCGTCAATTAATTATGACTTGATTCGCTCCAACGACGCTCCGCTGCGCGAACTTGGTGCGGCCAAGGTAATGGCGATTAAACGTTCGGCGGTGGGGGCTTGCGGGTCCAATTAAAAGTTCAGGGGTAGCTAGTTGACTCTACCCAAAGCTACAATTGCGATTGAAGATTGTTAAGTGATTACGAAGTTTTGAACAGATTATATTGTTTTCAAATAGCACATAGTTTTTGTAAATTATAATAACGAGCCAAAATATATAATAATTATTATATAGGTATGTTCGGACATCACTCACAGCTTACTAATCCCCAGGCCTATACTATTATAAAAAAATACATAAGTATAATAGTTATACAAACTTTTTTTACGTTCAGATACATATGTATGCTCGTCATTATTCATGATAGTTTCGGCTGGGGACTCACTACCCACGTAGCAAGGATATTCGTAGGAATCAGCAATCATTTTCACACTAGGCGAGCTGGCCAATCAAATGTATGGATTTTAGACTGTTCAAAATAGACTATCGATAATGAGCACCATCGCGCCCTGTCCTCGGCTTGTTACATTCAACTTACTATAAACACTTACATTTTCATACTCTAAGAGCACAGTAAAATATCATCAATACCAAACAAAAGCCAGTAGTCTACATCGGCGCCAGTCGCCAATGACGTCCACCATCGGTATCGATTACGAGGCTTCATTCGCGCTTATCGCGATCGGATTTCGCGGCTCAAGTCGGCTTAGCAACGAACATCTTCACGGTAACTATGTAAAAATAATGCCAAGCTAAGCGTCCTACTTATCTACTTTAATTTATCGAGAGTTAAAGGTGAGTGTACAGAATGCTCTACGAAGGTCACCGGAAAGAATTTATTGTTAGCAAATGTATAACGAAGCACCCTGACATTTGAGAGGAACGAAATGAATTAAACTTTTCATTTTTAAGATTTAACTTTATGTAAAAAGTTGATTCATATTATTAGAACATGGTCTGATAGGCATGGAAAGCTAAACCTATATAGTTACATAAATAAATAACAAAGACATAAAAAATAAAAGATATAAAATATAGGACATATGCAATAAAGGCGTCCATGATAACGCAGCGATACCATAAAAACCATAGCGATGCCTTAAATATACGGTCCGCTTAACATAACATTCCACTAAAACAACAAAACGCGATGAGTTCGTAAACAGTCAGTTTCAATGTAAGGGTGAGGCAGGTTTAACTAATTTAGAAACACACCCGTTGCTATGGCAACGCATCGAGGGAGCCCGCGGCCCAACTTCCTTTCGCTTTTATAATTTCGCAGACGATTGGATACCGGCAGTTAACTGGAAACAACGGCTATACAAGCAATTGAAGAACTACAAACTCGCCAACAGAGCCGGCAGAGCTGCGCGCTGTCCAATTGTCGGGGCGGACGGAAGATAAATGATGTTCAACTACCCCACATAACTAACTGAGACATCAAGAGAGACTCAAAGCTTTATAACAAAAAACAGCCCGAAGGCCGGATGGTTTCGTGATGACAATATTTTTCCGCCGCATAATTTTATTTTATAAGTACATTGTTTGAGACCATCTCTTTATGATATTGAAAAATATAGCGAACGGAAATATTTGACTCTCGGTTCTCTCTGTTTACCTCCTAAGGGAAATGGCATGACGACATAATGATTAAAATAATAATGCAAACTACGGTTCATACAGTTGGACTTGTCGAGTATAGAAATTCATATATTCGCAAACATTTAAACATTGAAGTGAAGTCAGTGAAGATAATAATTCAATTATGTTCCATATACGCGACACACCTTTTATCAATTCTATTGAAGAAGCGAAGAGCGGTATACGCAAGGATCCCCAACTTGCGCAGATAAGACCAGAGGAAACCCTCGAACAAGAGCGAAGGGGGAGCGTCTTTCTGTAAGTCTGGCATTAGTCGGAATTACATTTCCCCGAGTCTTTTATCGAGTACGAGATAGAGTCCTCGGATGAGTTCAGATAAAATAAGACTCAAGTTATTATGATCCACCAGTCCAGAGCGGCCGTGTTTAATTGAATTTTCTAGGAAGTTGCGAAAACAAGCAATGATTTGCGACCGGTAACTTTTCACTGGTCTCACGGCGTTAAAAGCAATGAAATTTCTTTCGACACTAATCTAACTTTTTTATATCACCAAACTCACAATGATCTCCGGTGGCGCGGCCGACGAGTTTATTCACTTACGGAGCGTCGCTACTCTTGAGCGTTGACGTCTTCCCATTTATCATTTCGGGAACGAAAACGAGGCTCCCACTAATCCAAACATTACACGGAATTATCCCGACGGGCCGTATGTCTCCCGAAAAGTTTCTGTAATGATATGTTGTTATAATACACACACAAACGTCCTAACGAGTTCGGTCACAAGAGTATTTATACATATGAAAACTTTGCAGAGCTTTCTCCGAGTTGTGATATGAATAAGTACAGCGAGAACGGTATGTAGCTTTATGTCGCAAAGAGATAAGAGTCATCGTGGTGACAGTGGGCTCCGGGTTTGTTAACAAACGCTGTAGTGGGTCTCCGTGCACCCGCCGCCAGCTACTCTCGGGAATTCAAAGAAAGCTAACGCGAATTTCAAACTTGTGTCCTTTCAGTGTTTTGAAATAAGGAAAACAAAGAAGGCCGATAATAAGTAAATGAATTATTCATGCAGCGCTGGCTCGCATCAAGCTCGTGTCGAAAAGATTTGATGATAGCGGGAACAGATTTCGCGAAACGGGAGCGAATCATTTGGGTGAAAAATCGCATCTCTTATTTGTGAAGTGGAAAAAACAATCTGACGATATGAAACGAGTGTTGGGAATATGAGTTAAGGTTTAATTCACGGAGACTGTACTTGAGGCTTGAGGTACCGCTATAAAAGTGTCAGTATCACGATGCCATAAAATTTTCCACAACGATCGTCGACATTGTCTCTTCTCTT
This sequence comes from Microceris miodesmiata, assembly GCA_018245735.1. Taxonomy (NCBI): domain Eukaryota; kingdom Metazoa; phylum Arthropoda; class Insecta; order Lepidoptera; family Hesperiidae; genus Microceris; species Microceris miodesmiata. The sequence continues at coordinate 9,887 of DWEC01000880.1, forward strand.
GTTAACAAATAATGACCGTTAAAAATTATATTGAATTACTTTTCAGAACACTGTACCTATACTAGAATCGACGATTTCAATTATTAGATAAAGAGGGAGTCGTATAGAAAACCTTCACTAATTTCAATTTGAAATGGTACAACCCAATTTATACCACCATAAATTATTAAATATATTTAGAGAGCGTTAGCGAGAACAACAAAGTTTTACGATGTTTACTTAGGTGGCCGCGAATTTAATTTGATAGAGCCATTTCCCACAAAGTAAGCACATTGCACGTCATATATTAGATTTAATAGTGTGGGTAGAGCGGGAACAGCGGCGACTCTATTGTATAGCGAAATTAATGCGTCTGGTGTTACGGAGTTACAGCGTTAAAAATAATAAATCCACTCGGGACAATAAAACAAAAACAGCCGAACGTAATCATTCTCGCAATATTTTTTATTTAAACGGCTTGCTTATGAAATATTGCTCAAATTCATAATATTAATAGAGGTCTGGCCCATTGTTCGTCTAACGATGAAGTATTATTTCATTATTTTGTTTACAAAGGATAATTTAAGTATTGGCGAAACCTTACCTCGTATCTCTACATCGGACCCAAGATATTTTTGTTATTGCAGATGTTGTGTGCATTCATGTTGTTGTGAAAACTGCGTTAAATTCTTTCATAAACAATGTGGTACATTGAAGTTAAAAATATTACTCAAGTTCATAATATTAAAAGTATGGCTCATTGTTCGTCTAACGATGAAAACTATAATTTAAAACTATAATTTTGTTTACAAAATCAACAAAGGGTAATTTGGGTATTAGTGAAATTTTAACCTATAATAATGAATATCTGTTTGCTCTTGTAGAGATATCTTGCGCATTTTTGTTATTATGAAAACTTACATTAAATTCTTTCACAGTCACTTCAAGTATATTGAAGTTTAATTACACCTGAAGATGTTTCGAAAGTGAGTCGGAAATTATGAAATCAATAGATCGCGCTTGCGACGATGTTCTTCTGCTGTTCCATTTGTAATTAAAAGAACTAATAATATCGCTTTTTTTTATACCATTGGTCCATTTTATTTATTTTTACGAAGGATTTTCTTTAGATTTCAAACTCCTTATTTGTCAGCTTTGGTAATGGGCTCACCCTCTATTCCACAAAAAATAACTGGTTAAATGTGGCAGGACTACACTGCTCAAGCTACCCTTTCGGGAAAATACAAGAGTGATTTAATGTCATGTAATCCATCACCTCTATAATATTAAAGCCAAAAAAAACAAACACGAAACAAAAACGCCACTTGTGTAAATACACTATCTTCTCATTATCTATGAACATCATTATTTATTTAGAAAGCAAAAAATCCCTTCATCGTTGAGATCGTCAGCAGTTTTTCGGTAACCTTCCTTCCACACAACGAAACTGTTGAGAATCATCAAGGTTTCACCGGCAACGTCAGCTTGCGGCGCGGAGTGAGCGCTTTTCGCGCGACGCCGTGTGTATTTCGCGACGAGTGTTGAACCTGTCGTGTTCCAGTCTTCCTTTTGTGTCTACACAAACGTTTCGGATCATTAGCTCGCTGACTTGCATCGCACGTAAACGGAATATACACATTGATATTTTTTCGCGTTTATTCGGTAATCACATGTCAATATTACATTTATTCGTATGTTTTTGAAATTTGTAACAGGAAATAAGATGTCACTGTCATTTCTCGAAAGTGGTAGACAAAAGAATATAGTACAGCCATTTTTAACTAGTTATGTTTATCCGTTACATGGAATAGGAAGTGAGCATATTAAATTATTTCAAAAGTAAAAACGTATATATCAAATGTAGGTATATTAATATCAATGAATTATATAACGTTAAATGCGTTCATGTTATACACATAAAAAACAATTCGTGTATAGAGTAAAAACACCTATTCGAAAAATAAAAATTCATTATCCATCTATCATAAGTACAACAGTATTCAAATTCAGTACTTTTAAAATATAATTTAAAAAAACGCACGAATGAAAATTATACGTCTTAGTTTTTATTGCACCTTAGAACAATATTTTCACGTAGAGAAATAAAAGTAATAATCCGATTTTCATAGCTCGAAACAATGAGACACTAAACTAAAGTAAGTAAGTAAGTAAACTAAAGAAGACGACGGTAAATTTCATATAGACGAAGGACATCGACCAGTCACAGTACTCACTGTATTCGTTTTATCGAGTAATCAACGATAGCACCCAACCGATTTTATAGAGCTCCATATAAAATATTAATAGACTTCACAGCCATCATTGTATGGAGAAGATCGTTCAAAATATTCGTGCATACATAAATTTAACGACGGCATGACGATACATAAAATGTAGGTATACTGTTCGCTGCCAAGTAGAAGTAGCGAGTACATTAAACTTTACTATTCAATTTTGAATTATACAATCTTAGTCTTACCAAATTTCAACAGGTTCACCACGTAAATGCAAGTGGTGAAATCTAGGAGGGTATTACACTCCTGTGCCTATCCCTTCGGGGACTAAAGGCGTAATGTCACTTTTACGTTTATTATTGTCATATCAGTATTTGATATCAACTTTATGAATGTTTTTTATTAAATTAAAAACTTCGCAACCATAGTAACACTGGCAACCACACGGTCCCAATCGGTATAGAAAACTGTTAGCAGACAGGTCTTATATTTTCAAGCATCGATAAGAACCCTCGAAGAATGTAACACGACTTTTACCTAAAACTAGAAAGCGGACTATTGAAAGTGCTCGCTGGGAGACGTAACCTTTTGCTACTAACGGTCAACATTGTCCTTTAGAGACCGAGGAAACTTGAGAGTCGCAAACGTGTTAAAGGTCACTGTAGGTATTGTTTATTTGTGTATAAATAGTAAAGAAAAACTAAAAGTATTGCATTATTAGCAAGTACGTCACCTATGTACGATGCTACTAAAAATGAATATTGCCGAATCTTCCAGACGGTTCACAAGTCGCCTATCATTCAATTGTTTTTTGTTAGATCCAATTGAGTACTCTTAGTACCTACTAATTTAAATCGATGCTATGACGCCATGTTGTTGCAATTTGCTTAAAATTATTAATAAGCCTGGAGGTGGATATAGAAGGTCATCGTCATCATCGTCATCGTCAGCCTCTAGATATCCACTGTTGGACATCTGCTGGATATAGAGGATAAACGCAAAGAATACATTATCTATTCTTAGCGCTCATTACATTTCTTACTGAAACAGAAAGCTAAGCTAAGCATAATCTACAAAATACTTCAATGACAGCTTGAAGTTAAGCATTTTTGACCAGTAATTATTTATTTAATTAGTTATTGTATTACACTTAACACCAGAGAATATTCTAGTTCATGTTATTCTACTGCCTCGTTGGTCGTGTTGGTTGCAAATGCGACTGCCGATCGGGAGGTGCCGGATTCGATTGGCGGATCGAACACGACAAACATTTTATAATTTAAATTTTCTAGTAGTGGTTCGAAGACGGGATATATGCCCCATGCATGGCAATAGGCTCACCACCTATTCCATAGTGGGACGTAAACGTAACGTACGCTGAAACGTGGGATTGTTCTGCATTCCTCTGCCTACCTCTTCGGGGATTACAGGCGTGAAGTTACGTATATTTTTCTACATATTACATATATATAAGATATACGAGTATGTCTGTACCCTGTGCACATCTATACACACTCAATTGTGTTGTGTCAATGATGTAGGATAGACCTTGTGGATGTCGATCAGCGGTCGATCGATCGATCTCCGGGAAGCTGACATTTGAGCGGATCGTATATCTTGTACATTAGTCTAAACCACATACACACGTTTGTATTCTTGACATATATAGCAAGTTTGGCGTCTTCATTCATTGTTATAAAGGCTTTCGAAAGAAAAATATCATATCATAATGAGATTAAAAATAAATCCAGTTAATTACGAGTTCTATAAGTTATACATTATAATGAGATTTTGTATATCTACGCGGCCTAAGGTCACGTTCTAAAAGTTTCAGATTATTATATCCACTTTCAAATTTGAAAATAATAAAATCCTTAGAGACATGTGGACCCTGCGGAACTCATTTTAAATAATCATCATAAAAAAATATTTTAACGATGTTGAATATTCATAATAATGACTCACTAAATCGCGATAAAGAAACCTTGAAGAAGCATTTAAGTAATTATTGTCGATTTAAATATTAACTATTCTTCAAAGTTAACAAAAAACATTTAATTAACTTACCAATTAAATTTACGTAATAAGATCCATAATAGTAATAATATTTATTTTAATATTACATTAATTAATGAAATTTATTATAAATTTAATTATTACATTATAACGCCAGGTCCCTGCCTCGTTGGTCGAGTGATTTGCAAGTGTGACTGCCGATCGGGAGGTCCTGGATTCAAATCCCGGGTGGGGTAGTATAGAAATTTTCTAATTTAGCATTTCTAGTAGTGACTCGGAGTCTGGATGTGCACCCGGGGTATGCCAATAGGCTCACCACCTAGTCCATAGAACTTAAACGTAACTGGTGAATCGTACGTGTTTTCCAATACTCCTCTGCCTACCCCTTCGGCGATTACAGGCATGATGTTACGTTTTATCCTTACAAACCTAACGTGCTATTAGTGGTGTATAAAAAAGTAATATCTAAATAAAAATACTCGTATTATGTATCTGCATATAATTGTTTCACTTGTACCTATATTAATTGTAGGTACATAGTTGTCACAGGCATACAAAAAAATTACGATAACAAGTGCGGTAGATTGATTTAAAGAATTAACATCGGAACGTGACATCCAACAAGTTACGCACAATTCAGTACGTAAAGCTTATATCTGTTTATAGAGGCGTAACTTTTTTTACACGACCTTTGCGTGCGTGCTGGGTGTGCTGACCAAACTTATTATTACATTTTATTCGAAAAATATAACTTTTATAATATCAGTGTATCTAATATTTTGAGGTTACGAAAGAAAAAAAATCAATTAAATTACGTAG
>DWEC01000881.1:0-14931 GCA_018245735.1 Microceris miodesmiata
TTTCATATCCAAGTACAGAATTGATATAACTATCTAACGAGTTACTCAATTGTAGTCTCCCTCTATCTACATTTTAACTATACGAAGTGCCACCATTTTCATACAGGAAACATTTTTAAAAAGCGTTACAAAAACTCCTTATCTTAACGGAAGGATTGAACACATGCTAAGTATTATATGAAACATCAAATAGCTACATTCTTTGATTTAAAACGCAACCTACATGCATAGTTTAGAGTGTCTCAACGCGTGGCGGCGCATTTAACTTGTAAACACCACTGAATAATATGGTATGAGACACATTTTAGCTCTCAAATAAGACAAGCATCGGTTGCTTAGTTGATTAACTAAATCAGGTAATGTAGTTCTGATACATCAAAACTATTATCATCATTTTCAATCATTACAATGGTCCGTTATTGAAAAATCTGCTTTTAGAATCTTAGAATATACCTATAATGTGTAGCACGCCACCCAAGTGGGGACTGAAAGACGTAATACACCTATAAAAAGATTAGGACTAGAACTTCAAGGCCTAGATTTTTATCTCGGGGGCATCCTGTACTTTCCCGTACTTCCGCACAGTACCGATCCCCGGATCCTGGATTTCATACAGGCCAGCAGAACGTGTTAACCGCGGCGGTGCACGTGCCATGTGATAATTGCCTTAATGTGTCAGAATATTCTTATTGGCAACGCCTAGATGGAAGCACCAACTGACAAAAAGACTTCGATCAATTCAAAAATGTGTTTTAAAAGTAAAATATGACCATAAACGCTGCGTTAAGGCAATTAGGGAAATTAAGGCAATAATGAAACTTTCTTTCTTTTCGAATTAAATAAAATTGTACCCGCTTTAGTCTGTATCCATGTATCCAGTTCTGCAAGGAAGAGTAAATATTGAATGAAGCTCTTACATCCAAACGGACACAGCTGCGCCCCTTCACTTCGCAAGACACGCGCTTTGTTCTGTATCACTGACCGATGGAACTTTGGCTATAACTTTTTATGTTGTGACTTAACTAGTAATATCCTTATTTTAAAGGGTCACTGTACTCGTAGTACATGTATTATGTCCACACATGGTTTGTTCGTAGCATGTTTTAGAAATTTTGAAACGCTAACGAACTTTGCAATTTTTCTTGTAACTTATTATTTGCAATCTTGAAATAGATCTAATGTTTCATAAAGGTAAGTCTATTCGAGGTGAAGGACAAAAATTCCATATATCATTTTTGGTTATACACTAATGGATATCCTCCTCCAGGAAGTTAGACTTCAACTTTTTCGGAATATTTACAAAGCAATTTTATAACAAACGTTATGTACGTATATAATCTCCTGTAAATATTAATGACGCCTGTCGAGTTTGAAGTCGATTATCGCATTACTTCACGTAATGATGAAGTTCAATTAAAGTACATACAATATGTACGAGAACCAATCAACAATATATAATCTCAACGGGCAATAAGTATTAAACACATGAAATTACCGCCTAACGTACTCAGTTCTATTACCAGAGTACTCATAATTCTATAAAAATACTTTATACTTAATTTATGTTTTGGCTGTCATACAGCAAAACAAAAAGAGATGCATGGAATACGCCATTAATCTAGAACGTTTCATGTAACCACTGTAAATGGGACTTGATTAAACGAAATAAATGGCTTAGTTTCGTCAAGTACTAAGACCTTCAATGCAAAGCTATTGTTACAATGCCAAGCGCAAGTTCGCGGCTAGTTACAGGGCTGTACATCTTACTTTGTTTATGTGAACCTTACAAAATTAGAAAGGACTATGTAAATTCTATATAATATTTTAATACGTGAAGCAAAAACGAAACTTGTAAAAATATTGTGCGCACGGGAAAGGTGAGATTTAGCATCGTTAAAGTTTATGTCAGGAAGAACTGTAGAGTACTAAAATGTATATATTATGTGTTAAAAATATGTTAAATATTATCAAACACTCTTTGCTTAAACTTATACTAATAATGTTGAACATATCATTCATCATCATCGGCCTACTCCCGCCCACTACTAGACATAGGTCTCTTCATTACCACGTCACTGACAAACAAATAATAGACTATAAACACGCTAAGAAGAACACAGTACCGCAGTTTTTAACACTGATTCTATAACTTACATAATATTTAAATCGAATAGATTAGTAAGCGATAAATAACTTTTTTAACCGCTGTGTATAATTTCAACCATGTTTTTAATAGGCTCACTACCTATTCTATTCCATAGAACGAAAACGTAACTGCAACGTGGAAGTGTACTACACCCCTCTGCCTACCCCTTCGGGATTACAGGCGTGATGTTACATTTTTTTTACGTACTTATTTAAAAAAAAATCAGTATAATATAACAGAGTCGACGTACAACTGATGACAACCCTACACGCCACTAAATAGCCAGAAATAAATTAATTTCTCGCTACAGTGTTGTTTAAGCTCCGCAAAGTGGCCTGGGAGATAAAAGAAATACTGACACACCAACGCCAGACAACGCGCTGCGGAGGGCGTTAAGGCTTCAAAGTTAAGGATAGTTATATTATTTTGTTTCTGTCTGTTACATATTTTTTGTACCTACACATTTTCTAAAATATATGGCTTTCTTAATATTAATTTTCACTGCAGTAAAAGTTTTATAATAATAAGATTTTAGAGACTTCCGATTACCCAAACAGCCAGTTTTGGTCACTATGGTATCTATGGTAATGGTGGTCTCCCTCGATATCTGCACTCTTGACCAGTCACGTTGTACATATGTTTTATTATTCTTTCATCTATCTAACTTCCAATATATCTTAAATTTTGTTTAAATGCGCAGATTATATAAGGAAAAGCATATTGTCGTAGTTTCTAACTTTCTACCGCCTGTCATGTAGTTTCAGCCCCTCTCTTATCCGTCGCCCCGAACGAAAACAATAAAGCCACCGCACACTCTACACTACCTCTCGGGGAATCGGATTCGCATGATTCTTGAATGCTGGTGGTCTCTGCAGTGATTTTTAGTGTTGAATGTAATTCCTTTATTTATAGTTGGAAATATACGTCGGAAACAGTTTCCACTTGTCACTATCATAAAAATGAAAGTTTTAGGAAGACTTCTATTTGTAAAATCACAATTAAATCTATCCAATTTCATACTATTATAAATGCAAACTTGTTTGTTTGTTAGTTACGTTTCTACACCAAAATTACTAAATTGATTCCGACGAAACTTAATACGGGATCAGCTTAGACTTCAAGAAAGAAAGTGGATTGTCTTTCCAATCAATTTGTTGTCAAATAACCTACTTTATTTTACTTCATTTATTTATAACAAAAGGATTATTTTTGCATAGATAATATGAAAGTATTATACTCGTGAACGCATACTGAGTGGAAAAAGTAGTTGTTTTAAAAAAAATGTGTTTAAAACCTATTTTTCCTTTATAATTTAATACCAAAAGGTGTTAAAAGGGTATGAAACGAATTTTAATCTTCACATAATGTCACCTAACCTAACCTAACATGCCAGTTGTTACCGTTACAATAGTTAAGCCTCGTCACAGACATATGCAGTTCAAAACCAGCCGACAATCAGATTAGTTAATAGCCCAATCTTCAAGAATCTACAAAAGTAATGGTACACTGTGGTGGAGTATATTCCAAACCTTCCGCGGTTACGGAATACGCTCGCGTCTACCAACAGGAGATCAAAAGAATTGCAACCAATCCATTATCAAAGCTTTTGTATTCCAAATAAGAAAACATTATGTATGAACAAAAACATCCCTACCCGCCTATTACTATGTATTAACTGCGACTGCCTCGTTGGTCGAGTGGTTGCAAGCGCGACTGCCGATCGGGAGTCCTGGATTCCAATCCCGAGTCAGGTACTACTTTAGAAGGATTTTACTAATTTAGAATTTCTAGTAGTGACTCGGAGTCTGGATGTGTGCCCGGTGTATGGCAATAGGCTCACCACCTATTCCATTGTGGGACTTAAACGTAACTGTTGAAACGTGGGGGTGTACCACACTTCTCTGCCTACCCCTTCGGGTACTACAGGCGTGATGTTACGTTACTATGTATTAAGTAAAATTTTAGCTTCCCTATATATCGCCCTGAACTTGCCGAACAAAAACAATAGCATGCCAGATGTATGCCGAGCACTTACCACGTACTTACATCGTATCCCGGGGGAGGCGTGAGGGACTTATAGTGTGATTTTATACGGTAAAGTATATTCAAGTGCATGCCACGTTTTGCTACGTTTTTAGAAGTGATTCTTTATATATTTGTTGTTAAGGCTCGTGTACATTATGAACGCGCCGCGTCTGAATCGATAACATTCAATGATGCCCCATGCTATGAGTCGTTGTGCTACTAGTATGAAATATAACGTAATTTAAAGATATTCTGCTAAGCCGACATGACACGTTGCAATATGTGTTTGGCTTTAAGATATATTTATGTATACTATACTATATACTATATACTATATCAAGTTTCTATTTCCTCGAAGGGGTAGCTAGAGGAGCAAAGTACTGCCACGTTTCTATAGTTATAGTCACATGAGAGTGAGCCAATGACCATATACTAGTTACCTATTGCAAATAATTTATGGGTTCTCGACCATCCACATGAACGTTTCACGTATATTTCCATACAATACACGTGACATACATGTAATTTATAATTTTGTTATTTGAAAACAATTAAATTTCTTGGGCAGCTGCTGATGTATTTTCGAATTGTCCATACGCAGCAAAAGGTCACTGGCAATCAAATAGAGCACCAAGAGCCAACTATATCCTTGAATATCTGACATGCTTCTCCATTCAACAATCTCTTCGCTCGTCTCTATCTCCTCTTTATAGGATTTAAATTCCTCTGCTTACGCCGTTCTTAATTGATAAGTTACTCTAGGCGTGATATTCTCGTACAGCATTGATAGGTACTGTCATGAATCAAACATCACCGCTTGCAAAGTTTCCAGACATTGACGGAAATAATGAAACCGCATCGGATGTGTGCCGAACACTTAGCGCGCACTTTGCACCGCGTCTCGGGGGAACAGTGAATGTACTAGTATGTACGCTTTTAAAAGGCAATTCCATTGGCACTATTTGGCATGCGGTAGACGATTTCATAAAAGAATTGTAGCAATTCTTAGAGTTTTTAAGCCACAATTAATTTATCCGGTATTCATTTCTTACGACAATGTACAAGTATATCTTTTAGTGTAAGTGCAGCGATTATGTAATAATTTAATTACAAATCGCACGCATCCCTATTCTCTTTCGAATGCTTCTATTTGTTTATGACTTATTCTCATACATACATAAAACTATGTACATCGGAAAAGAATGCAGACTCCGATCCAATACTAGAAATTTCTACTAGAAGATCTGAGCTACAAAAATCCACTAGTACCAAACCGGAGAATTAAACTCGACCACCTCGTTCAGTGGTTGCGCTTGCAAATAAACCTACGAGGCAGTCATGATATTATGTACGAGTATAGTATAATTGTTAGCATAATACTACCATCCAACCTAGCGGTATCACTGAAATAATTAAGGAAGGTATTAAGAGATTAAAATAAATAAGGGGATAGCTGTTACGCAACCCCCATAGGAGATGTTATGAATTTCACGTCTTAATCAAAATGTCGGCTCTGGAGCATCAGGGAAATAATCAACAATTGCTTGCATAAACAGTTCCCCTTCGGTCCAACCCCTGATTCTTGTTACTAGAAAACATATTTATATAACACTGTGGCCTTAACGTTTTCATTCTGAGAGAGATCTGTGTCTAATATTTGAGTAAACAAGGAATTGATGGTGATATGTTTGTATTAAATATATGGTTAGCAGCCATTTATACAAGTCCAGGTGATGTCTGTATGTATATAGGTTTTTCAGGAGCATCGGATCCAATTAATTATCTTTTTTTTACGATAATAGTTTCTTTCTTTCTTTTTTTTTCTTTTCTTTATAATTTCCCGGATTCTCTCTACTTTGTCAATCTATTGCAAGCCAGCAAGTCATAAAAAAGTCGCATTTGCAAAGCAACTAAAAAAGAGCTTAAGTAATGAATAGCATTAGCTTAAAAAGTATTAATGTACGATCTCAATCAAGGTGTCAGCACTGCTTTTACACCCTACGCAACGGTAATACTCCCCTAAAACCTACACAGGGTTGATATTATTACAGAAGACGTATTTGATGCAAAGCTTCTGTATAGCGCACTATATATTTCATCATCATCATCATTAGCGTAATGCCGTCCACTGAACGTAGACCTCACCAATAGCACGCCACCGAGCTTGATCTTCAGCTCTTCAGTTTCAATTGCGGCCAGCCATTTTGTCTTTTTCTATACATACCTTCAATGGCTATTTAGGACCAGGTACAGGTTTTTAGTGCCCGAGTTTATACTTACCTAATGGAGTAAATATCACTTGGTTAAGTATTGCTTGGTCATCAACGTAAGACGAGAATTGAACATAACATAACATCACGCCTGTAATCCCCGAAGGAGAAAGCAGAGGAATGTAGTACACCCCCACGTTTCACCAGTTACGTTTACGTCCCATGGAATAGGTGGTGAGCCATTGCCATACAACGGGTACATATCAAGACTCCGAATGACTCCTAGAAATTCTAAATTAGAAAAATTCAATAATGCCTGACCCGCGATTTGAACCGAGGACCTCCCGATCGGCAGTCGTGCTTGCAACTTTTCCACCAACGAGGCAGTCAATTGAGATGAGAATTGAGAACCGATTTATTCTTAATCTCCACTCACTTTCGTGCAGCATTTACAATTCCTTGAACTATTTGTGTTGTATTCATAAACATGAAAACTTCATGACACGTTTACAGTCTTCTGGCTCAAACCTTACGTGCTAAATCGAACCAGTAACTCGGGAACGGTTTGAAATCTTCTGAAACTTACGATAGACACTATTCTGGAAAATGGAAGCAGTATGATGGTGTACTCCCGAACCCCTGATAAGGTACACCCAAACCTCCTACCCCTATTAATAAGGTAACAGCATTTTATCTCATACACCAGATGGTGAAAAACCGGCAGTTCTCATTTTCTACTTGTATTTTAGCAAGAAATCCCGAGAGGAGTTATTAATGAGACGTTTTCATCAAAATGTCATTGCTGCAGCAGCAGGGGTGGTAATTAACAATTAGTTAATGGAAAAGGGGAATGCTTGTGATGTACTTACGGCTAGGGATACCTGGGTAAACTACACTCGTGAGATTCAGAATAGTTGTTTTATTTTAAGTCAGTAGCAGCTGAGCTGACAGCTGTCTCTAGTGACCGCCTAAACATCTGCAACTATACTCGAATAGGACTTTTAAATAGGTCCCTTAATGTCAAGGTTACATTAGTAACTTAGCTAATTTCAACATGAGTTTTGCATTACTGCATTTGCTTGGATTACGATAGTTTGAAGCTAGTTACCAAAATATATTCAATATTTCTATTTGATTAAAGTAGGTACAGTACGATTGCATCTAGACTTTTTTCGCGTCAAATTATTTTTAAGCATCTTTGATCATATATTTTCTTGTATAATATGTTACAAAATAAATCACTAAAATTATAGTGACATCAAAAGGATCAAGAAGGTATTTCTTATTATATTGTAATAGATACAAAGATCTTAATAAATTTCAAAAAAATGTAATTTGTGAGCCAAATATTTAATAACTTATTTTTATTAACTAATAATCAATTAATCTTGGAAGATACCCCAAGTATGGGGCTTCATCAATACGACATGTTTCGTTTTTTCAATAGTACCTATAAAATTCGTTTGATAGCGTGATAGTACTATAATGTATTCATAATAATAAATCACAATCGTAAAATTAATAAAACAGCATATAGGTACCTACTTGAAGAATAACGCACATTAAGAAGGACCGCCGACCCCATATCAGAATCGTTTACACCCTGCGTGTGTCCCTATCTAAAAAAATATAGAAAAGACAAGCCATACAATTTGGCGCAATGCGATTTATTGCGGCACATTGCGCCTTAATGTGCTTCCGCGGTTATTACTCAGTAAACAAAGACTAGTAAGAGTTCCCCTTTATTAAAAATATACACTACACTTATGAAAGTAAGTTACACTATGAGAACAGTTATTTAATCCAATTATAACCCTCCGAACAGCGGTGGGAATGTTTGCAGACAACTTCTGGTTCCGGAAGGCCGGGCGAACTAGTCTGTTTCATGTCCATTATTATCTTGGGGTGAGTCCGTAGTGCGGATATTTGTTTTATCTAATATAGGTACAAAATATTGTAATTGACGGGTCTGTGGATCCGGTGACTTAGTGATCACAACTGCGTAGCCGGGGTAGTAGGTTCACACTGTATTAAGCAAATGTTTGTGTGTGAAGCACGAGTATTTGTTTTATAACTGTGTATAAAATTATTTATGATATATGTATGTATTTAAAATTATTCATTATACTATTCTCTGGTTACAGCGGATTCTTAAAGCTTGTTCATCCTGAAAATTTAGTTGAAGATATGTACTCGTATGTGTCTCCATCCCTTTTCAATGACGTATAAAAGAATATTTGTTAAATCCGACAAAAAATTGTGTCCGACACGTATAAAAAATACCACGACGACGACGTATAAAAAAATATCCAACAAAAAGTGTTATTAAGATAGCAACAAAAACAAATAATATTCATCATAGTTTTTTACAGGAACAATGTGCATAAACAAAAGCTAACCAGTTAGAGTGAGACAGCAATATTTGTCAGTGGGTAGAGCGAAAAACTGCATAATTTGAAATTAGAATCATTCCGACATAACCTTATTATTTTATTATTCTTATATTAGATTAATTATGTATATTAGATTAATATTATTCAGCAGTTTATACATGTTGCAATGTGCGATATTCATTCTAAAATAGACAACAGAATAACAATAATAAAATTATTATTCAATTATTATATATATTTCACAATACTAAACTATTTTAACTAATATATTATTTAAATTTCTCATTATAATCAACAATGTACTTTAAATGCCTTATGAGAAAGACAGAATCTTTAAACCTTAACCTAACATGGTTATAGATATTGGGTTTAAAAAATTAAATTCCTTATATAAGTACCTTCATGGATATAGTTCTGCGTGCCTGGATAATTTTTGTTCCGTATAACTTTAGAGAATATTCGTCAGCTAAGCATTGAACAAACAGTGGGTATTCATTTGCCTAAGTACATCTCAGATTGCCGCTATTTGTCGTGCACTCGTGCCGGGATAGGATTTGAAGGGGCCCCCGTGGTTCAAGAGAAAAGAATCCCCCTGCATTTCCCACTTTGCTTTGTGATGAATAACAAATACTGATCCGTCGACAATTGTGTTATTGGGAGACGAAAGCAAAGGGTAGGGGGTTAAAAAATAGAGTCCTGTGAAATCTAATTATTAGTCATTGTTTGCTTTGAGTATTTAATTTAATTTTAACAGAATAAAATAAGTAGATTAAATTTCAATTAACGACTTCCTTTTAATTAATAACAAGCAATAATTTGATTTTGGCAAAATAAAAATCTTTCATATCATTAAAATCCGGAATAACCTCAATCATATCATAAAACAATTTTTCCAACTCTTTATATCATTCCGCTGATGAACACGGGTCTCCTCTGATAATGAGAGAGTTAGGGCCATAGTCCCATATCATATTACAGGCCATATCATAAACATAGTAAAATAAACTGTCGTTATTTTCTGAATTATATGTTGTTTGTTAAGATACAATTGCATTTATTAATTTTATTTATTTATTTATTCTTACTTTTTATATTTATATAAATTTGGAAGAAGCACGGCAGGTGTGCAAGGATAGAGATATTCGGCACTCCGTACTCTCTGCTTACCTCGTAAAGTACTTGGCGTGAAGATATGTATGTGTGTTGTATGTATAAATTCATTTATGGCACGAAACAGACTGAGGAATACAATTTCCGTTCTGTCAAGACGAACTACTCTCCGTGAAGCGCTTGGCAGCTGTTTTAAGGAGCTTTTCAAGCTAATTGTTGATAGCTTTTAAAATCATTTTTAGGTTTATTTCCTTGGACTCTATGTGGTGTTGTTGAATATAGCATTTTCACTCAGTTTTTAACTTAGGTACTATAGCAATAAATGATAACAATTGTACTAATACGGTTTCATTGTTATGCTTACATTGTCATGATTGTTGCAGTTCTGCATTTGCGCAGTACTGCATATTCACTGCTGCTGCATTATTTTGCTACTACAACGTAAGCTACTACAAGAATGACCGGAGAATAAAAAAAATCTTATTAAATTCATTTATAACACAAATAAAACAGAGAAATACAGATGCAATAGGTAAAACATCTGTCATCATCATCATTATCAGCCTATCTCAGTCCACTGCTGGACATAGGCCTCCCCAAAAGGGAGTTTATGCCCGTAATCTCTACGGTGGGCATGCGGGTTGGAGATTGCAGGGCACAGCTTTTCGCACTGTCGACGCTGCTGCCCGTCGGCGGCCAGGGCATTTAGCCGTGTCTATTTAGGCTGCGCTATACCGCAATCAGCCGGTCGCCAGAGCCTCATCTGTTATAGCAGGGTGCATCACGTGCAGATGAGGTTGATTTAGGCTCCTGAGATGGTAGTTGGAACCCCTTTCATCCATGATACATGGTTTCACACTAAACTAATTCTTCAACGTGACTCTGGAAAGTATTCAAGAGTAACCTACTTTAATTGGGTTCATAGATTTAATAGAAAAAGTCTTTTCACGTCGTTGTAATTAATAGATACAATAATAATAATATAACTTTAGATTACAAGTAAAAATAGATTTAAAAATATAATGTACCAATTTTAAACTGTCGTGTAATAATATAAAGTAACAATAATTCTAAAGTTGTATGCGGTTAAGTAGATTTTGGACGTTGTTACAGTGCTACAGATGATAAGGTAAGTAGAGGATCGTTCTTTGAATTGTTTTGCAAAGATGCAATTACGTGTATTGCAACGACACTACAGTAAGTGGTAGCTTTTTCTGCTGGAAGTGAATTAATAGCAATGTTTACATCTGAACTTCAATTAGCAATTAGTGTAAATGTAAATATTGCTAAGGTTTTCATTATTTGTGAAGATGACAACGGCTGCTTTGCTACAGCTCTTTTGGGATATCAGACATTTTTGTCTAAATTTCGTATTTTGCAATGAAATATTCTTACCGTAGGTGAAAAAAATGTTTTTGCCTTTTACGAAAATCCTCACCCCCGATTTACTGTGAGACTTTTACTGCCACCACGATTTCATCGAGTCCATCTATCCTCAGTAGTCACACCGACATAAATTTATACCTAGTGGCTAATATACAATGATAGAACTATTAATTTTAAAACTGTACCAATTATTCTCTGAAACGCAGTTGTGGAATTTGTCAAGAAACGCAAACAAGGAACTGATATTGAACAGCACACATTTGTTTTTACAGGTTTATGTCTCTTTATTTTTTTACTATAAATCTTTAAATTAAATACTAGGACATTTACGTTTGTACCAATTGACCAAAACATAAATAAGTACAATTTTTACTTCTCTTGTTATAGATTTATAACTACTAGTGGACAATTATGAAATACACACTATAACGTTTAGTACACCCATGAATCCCATAACAAATAGTCAATTAGGCTATCATTGACTGTGTAATAAATTTACCTTTATATTATTTTCACAACTTACATATTTCGTTTTTACTAGAGAATGTCCCTGTTCGCACGATCCTCAATTCGAGACAAGTCTTAGGGTAAACTAGTTTTGATCAAATCAACCACTTACCTTGTCCCAACTTTGTCCCGACCTAGCTTTTAGCAGATTTCCGTTTTCAAAATTTGCAAAAAGACCTGGGAGCGTAAAGATTTAGGAATGTCGACAAAATTAAGTCCAAGACCAAGAATCTTTCAGACCGTTTTAAACTTTATCAGGCCAATGTGGCTTTAAGGCCAAAAAGTCTATTTTTATGGCTTTTCATAGTGAGAATTACTATGTGACCATATTGATCAGTAAATTTTACTTACATTTTTATCTGCGGTTTTAGTAGGTACCCTAGATTCAGTATTTACAAACCAATCTTCGTAATACTCGTATATATAGCCCAACTTTATTTAATTTCTATTAACGCACTCGTCTTTCGCTTTTGCAAAACTTTAATTTTATAATAAATTAATATAACTTGAATAATGTTGTGTAAAGAGAGACTCTTTCAAGTGCCACTCATTGAAGTCCCTTAACTTTGAATAACCATTTCTCTGTTCGATAATCTTAATTAAAAAAAAACTAAACCACAAAGCATTTGGGTTCTTCTACTAGCAGTTTACACGTTATCAACAGATTAAGTTCAACCGCACAAGAGCGCAATTCGATTATGCACGTTGCCGAAATTCGAATTTCGAAAATTCAGCTCGAGCAACGAGTATTGTGGGACAGCCTTAATCGTCTCATCTCTGACTCATAAATTACCCGTATGCTGCAGATAGACGAAGTTCCGTTTCAAAGTGAACTGCAAGTGAATAAATGGCTCTCAATCACTAACCTTAGTAATTACGTCTTCCGCTCAACTATTGCTAACATTTTCTGTACGAAACCGAACTGCAGGTACTTATAATTGTTGTTAAAATATATCCTGTATTTAATGATAGACATGTGACTATTGTAACATATTTAAAATTATAATTACAAATTAGTGCAACTAAGAAATTATAAATTGCTTGATTGGAACTATTAAGAGAGTGAAGTATGTACATGTAGGTACAATCGATGTGCTCTCCAGAAAATCTTATTCAGTGTCCAATATAGCAACATTATTACTGTTGGACGTATTTGCGAAAGTAGTAAACCATATTTTATTAAGAAAAAAACATTTTGGAATTCTGACTACTATCGATAGATCTTGCCATGAAAACTGTCCTCTTGCTGAGTCCAGTTTGATAATTGTTTTTTTATTATGAAATGATCTAAAATAGAGCTGCTGTTTCACTCTTAATATCTGTTCTGAGGCGGTTACAGGTTGCCAGTTAAGTTAACCAACGACACCACAATGACCGCTATTAGCAAAATTTCACAAGCGCTTACATGCTTTGGTGATCACGTTAGCAGACCTTTCTGGTTCTGAAGGTTAAATAATCGTTAAACTACATCAACGACCTCCTAGATAACTATTCTGGAGTTGTAAGGGGGACAATAAACTAGTTGTCTCCCTTACATGGCCGCCAAATTACATTGGAGATTTGTTATGGGCAAAGGATCAAATCTTTCCAACTAATGGAGATAGACCCGTGATTCGAAATGGGGCATAAAAAGGGTTATACCCGTTGATGACGGTATGGTGGAATAAATGAGCTTCATGTGGTGTTACCATTTTATAGAATTCAACTTTTAAGTGTCAGCCAAGTAGTGTCGCACTCGGCGCAAAGTTATTTTCTGCCAATATTTACACATTTTCTGGTCGGTGGAATTTGACCATTCCCAGTAGTCATATTTGTCATTGCTAGCACGGTATATTTTGTAATAGCAATGAAAAGTTCATTGTAATATTTAAACTGTCAAATTACGCGGTTTTTTGCCGGAAATAAGTTTTGAAATCCATTAAAAGTATCACTGGTTTCAGGCTATTTTTTTATTTATATAGTCATCATAAAATATATGATAAAATTAATCATCTTAAAATAGATGGTTTGCACCTTTCAGATGGTCACGCTACTGAATTTAATGGTTTTAGACCACTCGAACTACTTTTCTAGAATGCTGAATATTTTTTCCTTTTATTCAAGGTAATTTTATACTCCTCTTTTGGAATCATTAATGTGGAATTACCTAATAATTTTTCAAAAGTATCCGTATCCAAACTCTACAGACAAATCGGGTTTCGAAGCAGATAAACCATTTGAAGCTAAGCAACTACAATCATTCCACCCCAAACTAACTTCAACGAAAAAATATCCCGTGCGCTACAGACAGACGGAATTCCATTTCAAAGTGAATAGGCAGTGAATTAATGGCTCACAATCTCTTTAAAGTCAGTAATTACCACTTTCTCTTGCAATAAACTGGTGTTCCACAAAGTGCTTTTATTCGCAACGCCACCGACCTATAACCAAATTTCGTTTTACTGGCGTTTTTATACTCGCGGTATTGCGGTTTTCCTATAGACTTATAATTTTGCCGAACTGAAACTTTTGTTGTTTCGAATTATATTATTGTACCCAAAATTAGGTCCATGGAAATGGTAAATGGAAACAGTCGTCATATATATTTGTTGTACAGCATTTTGAAGTTTTTTTTGTTATTTAGTTGCAATTATGTGATTTTATAGGTTTGTTTAGTGACAAATTACGATTCCCATACAAATCGGTAATATAATTTTGCGACAACCATATTGAATTCGTATTTAAAATAGTGTTTAAAAATTTATAAGAAAACTATAAGGTGGTTGTCTTTTTAAAAAACGAATGCAAATAGATTATATTCAAATTTGGTTTTTTAAGTCGGACTATCTTATGGCTTAAATATTACTGACTTTTATATTATTGATATAAAAAAATATTAAAACGGATACTCAGGATAATTAAATTAAAACCTTAATTATAATAATTAAAACCTTATTATGTCCTGTGTTTATAATAGGATAACAATTAGCTTGAACTGTAAATGCAAATACAAATCTACTCTCCAATATTAGTAACATTGTTGATCAATGTTTTATAAGATCAACCAAAGTGAGCTTGCAGCAAATATTTATAGATGAATAGGAGTTAATAGGGTGGAACAAATGTCACACTGTCTGTGGTGACAAAAGAAGTTAAACAATGATCAAGTGAAACA
>DWEC01000882.1:0-14931 GCA_018245735.1 Microceris miodesmiata
ACCGCCGACGCTGCTGCCCGTCGGCGATCAGGGCATTTAGGCGTGCCTATTTAGGCTGCGCTATACCGCAATCAGCCGGTCGCCAGACCCTCGTCTCCTATAGCAGGGTGTACCAGGTGCAAGTAAGGTTGGCTTGGATTCCTGAGATGGTGGTTGGGACCCCTTACACCCGTATATTAACATGCATTGAAATAACGTTAAGAATTTTGATTGTTAATGCAACATAACTGTGCAATTGTTTGTACGTCCAATCTTTTTAAACATATGATTGTAAGAAAGCACGAACATCGTTCTTTTGGGGTCGAACTCTCCCATAGTATTGACAATAGCGTAACATATTTTTGCATTTCATTCTCAGCCCATAACAATTGATAACTTAACAAGTAGCTTGAATGTTAAGAAGTTATGAACGTAGCCTACAATTGTTGTGACCGATAGATCTGTTATTTTTAAGAGTAGAGAAACTGTCTCTTATACTACAAATAGATGGAAAACTGTTTGCAAATTTAATTTTGAACATGCATACAGATTATTTGCGCGTGAATTGTCAGATATATATTATAATGTTAATGTCTACAATAAAAGTATATAGATAATAACCGATGTGTTTATGATGTACAGGATGGAGTCGTTCCACGAGTGCGCGGCGCTGATGCTGCGGCAGTTCCGCGCGCTGTTGCACCGCCAGCCGCTGCCCACGCCGGCCGTACGCCTGCTGCAGCTCACCGCGCTCAACATGTTCGCCGTCGAGACCACCGCCTCCTCACTCAGGGGTACGCGACACATTTCATACTTTGTATAACGATCTCGTAACATATTAAGGTCCTTTCGAATGGGACGGCTTTCAAATAGCTGGCCGGAGAGCACAGCAGATTTTATTCGGTGTGACAATAGAACTCTAAGACGTTTCAATAGTCGTAATGGTATCGGACTCGTGTATCGAACTCAGGGCCTCGCGATCAACACTGGAGTTCGCAACCACTTGACCAACGAGACAACTAAATTAAACATAATAAATACATTACAAAATATTAAATTTAAGTGATACCTACTTAATATATTTTTCATGACCTTTCGTATTTTTAAATAAATTTACGGCGTTTACTTTGTTGTGGTCAAACACAGGTCACAAACACACACTAAACCAACGTTAATGCGATCACACGTAGGATCGACGGCGCACTCTTAGACTATAACAACAATATAGTATCCTGGTACAACTTGTCACACGCCGAATTGATTCCAAACCAAGCAGAGCTTAGGCTCTATGGTGACCAGATGACTGACACAAAATATACTCTGTTGATACATACATATATACTCATGTAAATTACTAGTTAACCATGCTTATCACACAAATATCTTTGTCGATGGGAAACGATTCTATAATCCCTCAACGGTTTCGTTACTTTTAAGTCACTTGTTTTTGCCAGATAAGAGATCCCGACTTTCTATCGTAAATATTTAATATGTGCCTGTGCCTGCGACTTCCTTCGCATGGGAGTCGAAATTTTTTCTAAAATTAAATTATCCTAAGTAACTCCTTATTACATCAGCTATATGCCAGTTAAAGTCCTGCCAAAATCGGTCCAGCCGTTCCAGAGATAAGCCGGAACAAACAGACAGACAGACAGACAAAAATAGTAAAAAATAATATTTTGGTATATGTACCGTGTATACATACTCGTCTATTTAATATAAAATAGTTATTTTAATATTAAAAACAGACACACCAATATTATTTATTTGTATAGATAATTGTTATCAATATTTAATTACCATAAGTGACAATATAAATTGTATGCTCAATTAAATATTATCGTATGTGAAGTATGTTCGGAATAAGATTAATGTAATTAATTATAACGGTACGTATGACACTGTGGGTCGATTGTAAAATTCTTAATACAATGCACACTCATGCTGTACGTGAAGGTAATCAGACATGAAGTGTAAACAGTGAAAAATAATACCACCAAGTATTGAGTGCATCGTAAATTCTCATTTTATTACAGTTACTTAAACCGGTACATATGTATGTTCTTAGTAGTAAACTGCCTGCTCTACGCACACGATGCAGTAGTAATTAGCGCCATACAATCTGAACTACAAGCATAGTCACATGGGAGAAAGATGATTGCATTGACAAGCTCACATTTCAATGTGAACAACACCAAAGAATAGGGTTTTGGAAAGTGATGAGTTGAGAACGACTGCAAAAACAGTGGTAGACGCTGTAGCCCTGGAGCGGGTGAATGAGTTTATATTCGTTTGGTGGATTTTTAGTAGGGATGGTACCTACCCGGTGTTTCTATACCACTGATATAGAGAAAAGGGTGAGTGCAGGGAATAGCATGAACGGGGAGCGGGAGGAAAATTTTTGAGTTACCAACTTCAAAGCCAGAGGACGTGATTGGCAATACCCATTTCTGTGCTTACTCCAGCAATACTGTAAGAAATAGAGAGTTGGGTATGTAAAAAGATGATAAAATCATAATAAATGTGACCGAAGTGAGATCAATACGCCGAATATACAATTAGGCACTCGTCTACCGGTTTGGTAACACAGATGTGAGAAAGATGCTTTGTGTGACAAAGGGTTGGTGTAAAAATGAGAAGGTCATGCGTCTACGACTTGGAAATGTAGAAAGAATGGCATACGAAAGGATGACAAGGCAGATATGCAAAGCGATGTTGCTGAATGCATGTGTTGAAAACGATGACTCCTGTTTCGACCAAATAAGTCAAAGTGGCTGAAGGAGTCGTCAGAATTTTCTGAAACCGAGGTTCGTGTGTAAATACACTGATATTATTGTAGAAAAAGCACGTCTGATTTGTAAATACAGAGTTATTTCGCGTACGGTGGCCTCTGCCTGCCCCGCAAGGGGCGTGGCGTGATAATAATAAGTGATTTTTTTTACAGTTGCACCGTTTCGTGATAAAACACGGAGAACTATTCAATTTAATTTTTACATACTCAGTGTGGTGTGGTGATTGCTGGCAAAAACTAATAGGAAATTAAGTTGGCGTTAAAATAATATTCGACAGCAAGGAAACATTGGTCGTGGACAACGAAATTATTGTAACATACACGCGTTTACTCAAGCACGTTTACATGCGTTTTACTCAAGCACTTTAACGCGACATCAAAATACGTATGTATATGGAAAAAAACCATATCGTACTCGATTATTGCATATTATTTATTTTATATGACTTCAAGGATGTGTTATGTCTACGATTTTTTCTTAGTTTAGTTTCTTTTTTTATTTAAATGTTAACGTTTATTTCACTTATTTACATGGTTCATATTTTAAACATGAAAACTGTATAACTTAGTTATACATAATTATTTCAAACATAAAACCTATATACCATGAACCGTGAACATTTTAAACATGAAAACTATATATATCATAGTTATACATGAACATTGCAAACATGATAATTATATAACATAGTTATACATGAACATTTCGAACATGAAAACTACATAACATGGTTAACTATATAACATAGTCCCGCAATGAGGTAAGTAAAGTAAATGGTTATTAACTTGTATTATATATTTTCGTATTTTTTTATAAAAGCATCAATGTGATGTGTACTCAATAATGGAGTAAGGAAAGTCCACATTACGTATTATATATCATAAGGACACGCAAAGTGAACCGGTTATTCTCAACTTAATGTACAACATTTCCATGTTCTGTTCGTCAAATAATCTGTGACAATCATACAAACGATTATTTGAACTCGTTCCTCCTAGCTTGCATATAAGGATTCTGGATGATATGTTAAAAGTATCTTTATAAGTGTATATTTGGTTTATTAGCCGTCTGATTACCATACCACAAGTTCTTTTGATGCTTTGGGATGAAAAGGCTGTCTGGAGAAGACCTAAGAAATCCTACCTAAGACCTAATTGTTACATGGGTCTTGTTACTCTGTACTACACTGACGAAAATACGATGCTAACAATGATAACCAATGTAATAAGAATTTAAAAAAAATTTTACATTTTTAAATCATTACCGGCCAGTGTATACGTGATTAAAAGTTTTAAAAGGTACTCACTCCATCAGCGACAAAATGAGGCATCGTACGCGTTAAGTACATTCCATTATTCTTATGCTAAAATCGTACAGGAACGAAGTAATTCGTGTCATACTATCGACTGGTGGTTCATGTATTGCTTGACATGAAAAAATATTCAAAATATGTGGTATTAAAATGTTGTTAAAGCGTTAAACTCGACAAATATGTAAGTTTAACAGCGATAAAAAAAATCCCAATATGCCGTGACCAAGCATCATTTTGTTTCAATTTTTCTCATGTTATTTTAAAAATTTCGTTTGTTAATAAACTTAATTTTTTTAAGTATTATTTTTTTAACAACACCTTACATTTAACTTATTTTTTTAACAACACCTTACACGTGTGTTGGAAAAGTTGTGAAATTAAAAAAATATTAGATAATTTTAATTAACCCCTAAACTGTATAATCAGCTACATACAACCGTATATAATATAAGCAACATTTTAGTAAACGTTCATATTCGTATATCTTCTATGTATTGATGTTATCGTAAATTTAACACATTTATATTTACGAGCTTAGAAACAGTTAAGGGTTACTATGTGAGAAATTTACCACAGACAGTCCAACTTGATTACCACAGCACACGGTATATAATACATAAAAAGCATTATATTTTGTGACAAAGTACAAATGTTTTTTTTTTTAATTCCACCTTTATTTATTGTTATGTGTTGCTAGGTGTTTGTATATTAATGCCGTAAAAAATAAAATTGAAAGGAACACGAACAAGGGACAGATAAGCGCAGCAATAAAAGTAATAATACGTTTAATAAAAATACATCGTCGTCATATTCGAGAGAATAGCTGGGTTCTTGGTTGTGATCGTTTCATAAAAATGCAGTTTTTTTTTTACAAAAAAGCAATATAGTTGCGTTTTTATCGGTCGCTTTACATCGTGGCAATGTTTTATTCGTAGGTATAGATATCTAATGTTTATTAACGAAGAAATGGCCGCAGTAATTACGCCCACCAATTTACGTGCAACTTTGTTAAGAAAAAGTTACTATAAGTAAAGTACCTACTCCGTCGTTCGAGCTCACTGTAAAATAAACTGTGGTCGAGAAGCTTTTCCGCGAACTGTAAAATTCTAATAGTTATAGCTTTTATTTAAGAATGTTAACAAGGTACGACATCGGTAGCAAAATTATGTTAAGCGCCCATAATTATTATTGCCATTATTAGGAACGTAACTGTATAGGTTATTTATAGAACATTGTACTTTACCATACTGTCAATCGGTGTTGCCATTTTTAATTAAGTCCTCGCGAATTTATGTCGTAGTTACTTTTTAAATGTCGCCGATCGCTTATCTGATTTAATTCGCAATATATTTTGAGGTTAGGTGAGGTAGAAATAAAACGCGAGGATAAAAAAAAATATTAACACCGCCGCCAACGAGATAGGAGTCGCTTATAGCTCTAATGTAACACACTTGTAATATGCAAATTCTTATTTCCTTATAATGGTTGACAGCGAATTCGAAGCGTTATTATTGTGTTCGTGCTAAGTAAATAATAAAGTGTGAATGCTGTTTTTTATGAATATTCACGATTTTACATTGAACAATATTTGCAATAGAATCACCACGAGCTGTTGTAAAGCATAACTAAGTACTGGCAAACAAAAAAACATATATATTTTTTATTTTTGAGTATAATTATGACGAATGACATTTAAATCGAAATTGGTGACAGGTTCGAGGCCCTATTTCGGATAACGCCTAGTTATACAAAATGAAAGCGATAAGTCTCAATCGAGAAAGGTTTAATTCAATGTTTGTTTAGGCTGTATTACATACATTTAATTCGGGCATTTGATATGTAGCATTTCGCGGAAGACGACAGGAAGGCAATGAATGCGTGAGACTTTGTTTAATAGAAGGCGTGCTCGCGAACGTGGCCATTTCCTGCGGCTCGGGCCGGCCACTGAAGGTTTGTAATTACAAATTACAAGTTATCGGAGGTTGATGGCCCGCGCGCCCGGCGCCGCTCGCGCGCTCCTGCACAAATGCGCATACTTGACGGAGACAGGTTCAACAACACTGACTCACCGATGCCTCTCACCACCGCTCCTTTACGCCATTGTACGTAATGATGTTTTCAATTATTAGCGAAAAAAATTACACCTCGATCGCGAGACCCTTAATAACGTCATTCGACTGCGCCGTATCTTTTGGCCGGACGGTGGCCGATACGAGAAGCCTTCCGAGAAATATTTCCAGTAGCTGTGCATCAAGTTCCGCAGAATGTTAATCATACGAATCCATTTTCCCTGTACGGTGACCATTCGGAATATTCCAATCCAAAACATTATGTATATTTGAACGGACTTTTATTGGAAAGCTATATAACTGTTCAATGTTATTCCAAAGTTATTTTATTTGAACTTTTTTTAATTTAATACTACAGACATTTTGGTTTACGAGTATATGAACTTTTGGTGTACGCTTACAAAGTTTTATTTATTATAATGTTAGAAATAATTCTGTGTTTACTTTCAAATGGCATTGTCAGCAGTACACGGTGTTAATCCGTGCGCAGGTGCAATCCGTGCTGAGTATTTTTAGTCGTCTCTATTTATACCCGACCGGCTCGCCGGCGGTCGGCTTGTCGATCATCATCTACGGACTACGCTCTTGTCGCATTTACTATTTTAAAATAATATAACATGACATCACGCTCATATTTCCCTGAAGGGATAGGCTGTGGAGTGTACACAGTCCTCTACACTCATCAGCTATGTTATACGACCCAGCGTGGAATAGGGGATGAGCCTTTTGCCTTACATTGCAAATTATTTTTTCTGAAGTATTAGGTACAGTAATATATTGTCTTAACCCTCTCAATGCGAGAGGAGACCCATATTCCAACAGTGGAATGATTAATGGGTCGATTATTATTTTATTAAAAGTACATTAGAATAATTCGTTAATTGATATTTCCACGGTGTTTAATGTTTCCATCGTTCTAAAGACGTCAACACTGAGAACGCTATTTTTTGGTGTCGATGAAGACTTAACGCGGCTCACTTCATTTGTTAAGTACGCACACAGAACGTGTTTCGAGATGTGTCCATGTATCTATTTACATCTAATAATAGACTCATATTTTTAAATGAAGCGGGCGTAGGGGAACTTGTTCGCAATAAGTGTGGATTAACAAATCGCTACCCCTGTCGCCGTTAATTCTCACTAGCGAGCCGAAGTGCCATGAATAATAAATAGTTTAAAATAAAAAATAAAACTTAATTGACGCACGCATAAATTCTTCACGATACTAATTTGTCACCCAAATATATAATTTATATTATTGTACATTATACATATAATGTATAATGTAATTTATTCAATGTGTTCGCTGCTGGTACACCGTACGGCGATTTTTGGACCGTTAGTTGGCATGATGTGCGAAGGGGATCGGCAAATGTCCAATATAAGTAGACCTATCGCAACCTTTTACACATTGTTTTAGGGGTATATTTATATCTGGATATAAACGTAAAGTGATATAATGATAGACATTGTATTTACAAGGTGGACTGATTTTTTGCTATAGCATGACGTTGTCTCAGGATATCACTCTTGGCGTGTTGACGTCACACGATGTAACATCACGTCTATTATACCCAAGGGGTCGACAGAGGAGTGTAGTACACTATACTAGTGTGAAGTGGAATGAAATACGTGGTGGAGCCTATTGCTATACATTGGCCGCAGATTCAGACTCCGAGATACTGCTAGAAATTCAAGTTAGAGAATCCAATAGAATCCGACCCAGGAGTAGATCCCAGGAGCTCTCGACCAGCAGTCGTGCTTTGCAACCACTCTCGACCAATGAGGCAGAGATTTTTGGCTGACTTATATTTTTTTTTAAATAATAGGCAATGAATATTGATCGGAAGTATCGATTAAACTATTAAACGGGTATGACAAATTAAAGTTAATGATATTAATCGTAACTGTTGTATTAACTAAGAGTTCTGTTAAAAAATTTAAATTTGGAAATAAATTATACGATAAATTATTTTAAAAAACTTTTACTCGTCGACATTATTAGAGCATTGATAACTTTGTCTGTGTCTACTCTGTCTGTGTGTGCCAGTGTCTAAAATTCTCTCGGGCTACATAAAGTTTTCTTATTTATTTACATGTTTAATACTATAACCGATAGTAAAACATGATAAAGATTATAACAACCTATATCGCTGTAGATCTTTGTTCGGTGAGGTTCCAAAACAAGATACCTTATTTGCATTTTAGGAACGAAATATAAAACAATCAAATACTCTTTAGACTTGGAAACAATTAAATACGCCAGATCTGCACATTTTATTAGATTACATGATACAGTGTCGACTTAACATTTAAGATAAATTGTAGAAAAATTGATCTTTAGATGTTATGTAGGAAGAATTTGTTTTTCTTTTGTTTATGGCTGGCAACGTCATTTTTTTTACCTACTAATATGTACTACATATATGGAAATTACAATCTACTCTTCGGGGCTAATGAGTAATTTAATTACTCATTAAAACTGAAGTATTGCTGAAAGTAGTATGTATTGTTAAGAATATGTCCAACGACAAATTTCTCTATCTCTCTATAACGGGGAAGACTTTTGTTCTTGTGTTGTTTAAAAGTGTAACATTTGTGAGTTATAAACCTAATTATATGCAAATTTCAATATGACGTAGACGGTGGCAGTGGTCGGTCGGCGTGGCTGGAGTGCGCGCTAGGCGTGTCGCTGCTCATGTTCGGCGCGCTGGTGGAGCGCTGCTGCGCTCTGCTGCCGGAGCCCGCCAACACGCAGCAGTACGCGGACGCGCTGCTGCTGCTGCCCGCCATCAAGGTGATATAATTTTGCACCGCCGTCAAGGTCATGCAGCTTTACTCATCTTCAGCTTAGCTAGTAAGTGATATGCACGTGGTATAACTCACTTTTTCGTTTTCAATATGTCGTTTGAGTGTTTACATTTAAAATGAATGACGTCTTTTTTATATTGTAACATATATTAGCTCAATAATTTGATGGTGTCAGTACGTACTAAAGCGTTGTAGATTTTATTTTATGTATTCGTAATCCAGAGAAATGGATAGTCGTCAGCAAAAGAAAACAAAAATATCAAAACATGAAACGGCGCACTCGACAACATTTATCACGTACACGTCACAGCGTGTTCTTTACATGCCATGTTTCCCTCAGGTGTGGTCCGACTGGATGTTGTGTCACAGTAGTATATGGAATCCACCACCTTCACTGGACAGTTTCGAATCGGAGTGAGTACAATGGTATAAGACTGCATGACTTTTATCTGAACTTAATAAAACTTGCATAATATTATGTATATCTAATATTTATGTATAGAAGCGAAAACGACCCATGGGGCTGGCTCGCGAAGCTCATGAATATCCTCGAGACGCTAGATGACAAGACCGTTGAGTTGGAGAACGAACCAAAAGAAGGTGAGGTTTCGCCTGAGGTTTATACATTAATAATGTAGGGATAACACGAGGGATTTTTAACGCGTAATTATAATTGTATCTCTTTAAGTTAGTTTATTCTCATACTGCTGAAACACCAAGATGGAGTCCAACTTTACGTTTTGGTACGGTGCTGAGCATATGTAATATTGGAACTAATTCGTCAATGTTGCTGTTTGAGTATAAAATAGTAATTCCTTATATAATATTATGAAATATTTGACACGCGCAGGATAGGAATTTTCTTAAGATTTCTTAATCGGTATCAATCCGAAAAGGTCGTTTAAATATTTCCGTAGTTATTAAGTAAACAGGAACTGGGCGAGAGAGATGATGTTTGAGTTCTTAATTAATATTCGTTGTTGGATACCGGCGAAGCTATTTATGTAAATGTAATGTTTATATATATTGCATTTTATGGTTTAGTACATTATATCCGATTTTATCACGCTGTTTGGAATGTAATTAAACAGTAGCTGTTTTCAACATTGATAGTACTTTAAAGACACTTAAAAGACATACCGTTAAGCCCATTTAACCTCTCATTCGAAGTATTAATTTTTGAATTGGGCAATTCCATTCGCAATTTATATAATGTTTAGATTAAACATTTCAGTTTATAATGTTGTTCAGTTCAACTCAACTTGTTCAATTCAAGTTGTTCAGTTTATAATGTTTAGATTAAACATTTCAGATATAATATATTAGGTACAAAAACCTGCCGTTCTTTTCGGAGCGGGTTACTTAAACGTATGCGTATACTGGTTACTTAAGGTTCCATATAAAATGCGCTACGTATGCCTTACATTTAATTAGCATTACATTACAATACCTTTACATTACATGTACATTACATTTACATTACGCTTTTACATTATATTGCATGACACTTTTGCCAAATGTAGATATAATGTGTCAAAAACAAGTGCGTGTGACGGGCAGGGCACACGTGCGTGCGGCTGGCGGAGGACGCGTCGCTGGCGGGCTTCACGCCGCTCATGTACATGGAGCCGGCGGCGGCGTGGGCGCGCGGCGAGCCGCCCGTGCCGCACCTCGTCGCCGAGCACGCGCTGCGCACGCGCAAGCTGCTCTTCTTCGGTACCGAGTGAGTCGCACTACACCGACAACTACATTGTTATTGAATGCATCCTTCAAATAACATGTGTATACTTATGTATATACTTTCCTATATATTGTCATCCCTATTTCCCATAGTGGTTGACAGAAATTAAAGATTTCCACCTTCTACGATCTTGCCAGACTTCTTTCGCCGCTTCTACAGTAATTTAAATTTGAATTATTTTATTACGGTACCTATAAGAGTTCACGAGATGCTGTTTTGTACGGTGCCCGGGTGGTTTAACAAAACGATGGCAGATTAAAAAAAAAAACAACTAAATGTACACAATAATTAAACAGTTGTTGAAATTCCCAGTAATAGCTTAGATTCTATATTTGTTCGTGTGCGGTGTACGGCAACAGGCTCGCCCGCTATTGTAACATGGGTCGTATAAGATAAATGATGAAAAGTGGAGAATGTATAGGCGTAATGTTATGTTATAGAAAATGTAAGACGCAAATATTTAAATTGTATATCCTCTAATCTCCTGTGTCATGTTACGAATGAGCACATCACAGCAACTGCATCGTTACACACCGTTTCTTGCGACAAATTTATAGCGACTTATGAATTGGTGTTAATTAGGTAGCTCTATTTGAATAAATCATACGTTAGATTTGTACATAAATTACATTAAGCATTGGTTATTTGAAATTAATATAACACACATCTTTATTTACTCAAAGGGTTGAAGAGAG
Source organism: Microceris miodesmiata (assembly GCA_018245735.1). Taxonomy (NCBI): domain Eukaryota; kingdom Metazoa; phylum Arthropoda; class Insecta; order Lepidoptera; family Hesperiidae; genus Microceris; species Microceris miodesmiata. Next base: position 11,400 of record DWEC01000882.1, read on the forward strand.
AAGTGTAGTGCATTCCCATTATTTAACTATGGTGTACATTCTATTATGAAGTGGGGGGTGGGCCTATTGTCATACACCCACGCAACGCACCCAAACACACAACAACACACGCACGCACGCGCACACGTGCACACGTGCACACATACACATGTACTCATGTACACACGTACACACGCACCCACACGCACCCGCGTACACACACAAACGTACACCCACACACATATATTTTTTCATACTTAATTTAAATTCCGTAAACAATAAGTGGAATCACGGTTTAAATGAATACATACTCCAGATACCTGGTGGGCGTGGAGCCGCCGGTGCTGCGGCTGGAGTACCCGGCGGGCGCGGCGCCGCGCTACGCCAGCGCCGTGCAGCGCGCGCCGCCGCACTACGCGCCGCTGCACCACTTGGTATGATAATCAACCTCTCCGCTACCATTATACATCTATTTTTAAACGTCTAGGAAAAATGTGCCCTCCATATTCGTATTCATTCTATTTTTACTCAACTTAATGAAGTAGCGTCCGAGATCAGTATACTTAGCGCACGGTTTGGTTTGTTTCTTTTTCTATTCTGTCTGTATAAATAAAATGATTGAGGGATGTCATTGTGTACGCATCGCGGATTATACGGGATGTATTTCAATTAAGTTATTATAACTTTTATTGTACTATATTTGTCCCGTAACTAAGTATAAACTAATTTGTCTAATAAATTTAACTAGTACCTTCGTATAATAAATTAACCTAGATAAATTGTATATTTTAGTTACAACCAGTGAAAAGAATAGTATTGTTTACAAAGACATTTCGTTAGTGAAGTATAATTTTTTTCTTTGGATGTTTTTGTTGTTTTTTTACTTCTGCACATAAAATTGATTGTTAATATATGTAATGAGCAACACAGATGAAGTTGCGGATATCATAGTGTTAAATATTTCTGTTGGTTCCATATTCAAATCGGTTGTGAATTTTTTGTCTGTCTGTCCAGTCTGAAGACTCGGGTCAAGAGGAGGGTCCGAGCGGGCTGACCAGCGCCCAGACGAGCCTGAGCGAGGGTCTCGAGGAGTTGCCGGAAGCGGACGAGGTCACTAGAACGCTACTTCGGAGGAAGGAGCAGCTGGAATCGCGTAATGCTATCTTGGAGAAACGTCGACAACGGATGCAGGTTTGTTTGAAAATATTATCGTCCTTAGTTAAATATATTTATAAATAACTCTTTATTTTGACGTTAATAAACACCATATTCATTAATACTCCAATGTGAAAAAACCGGCTTGTATAATCCTTTAGAGAGGACATTACACTCGGTAAATAGAAACCGGCTTAATAAACTGTATTTATAAACGATTCTATAACAGTTTATGGAATATGTCGCCATTTATATTGGTTTTAGCTAAGTGCCGTCACATTAAAACTAATATTTCAAATTGAAAATACATACGTTTAAAATAAAAAAAAAACAGTAAATGTTTTTTATATAGGACTCATGAGACTGTTTGGACCGCTGATAATTACATTAATTTAAGTTTAATTTTTCTTCATATGAGGTGAGTTCATTTTCTTCCCTTTAGGGAGGCCTATCTAGAAAGAGACTTTGACAAGCTGATTATGTTTAATTAAACATGCAATTGAAGTTAGATGCGTATATTCTTATAGATACCGGCCACACGTACATATGGCTATATGTTATATATACTACATATCACGTCAATAAGCCAAGCTTACATTGTTCGATGGTACGTGGTGCGTTAATAGCACGGACACAATATTGTACACACCGGGCTGTAAAACCTGGAGGCAATATTGCTATAATCGTTCGTAGGCCGATACCCGCCGCGGGCGTCTCTACAGATACAAGAATTACAGGGAAGCGCAGCTCATAAGGCATATATACATGCGCGTGGGAATTTTCTCGCAATTTGTTCGCGTAGATCTCGTAAACCTGTTGCGGGATTGAGACGCTGATTATGCTATAACCATAAATATTGGTACGTTACATTTATCGTCTGTCTAGTTGCCACATAGTAGAAAAAATGTACACGTCGCATACACGTTGCAAAACGTAGGCGTTCGAATTATAAAAATAACGAATATTTTCAATATATATCTATCTTACTTGTATATGTGTATGTACGCGTCTAATAATTTTTCGTATAAGACCAATATTTCCTTGCAGCAGTCTCACCAGGTTCTTTTTTTTACATATGTATATCCGTTACCGATTTTCGTACACCTTCATCTCGGTTACTCGTTATGAAAGTTTTGGCGTATCGTTAAAAATTTGTAATGAGGCCGCAATATTGGATAATAGTTTCGATGGATACCAGAAACCGGATATTCGGTAGGCTTCGAGGCTGGAATTCGGTAAAGTGTAAGGGCATTCTAGCCTCATCTTAGGAGCCCAATCCACTACCTGTTCGTGGTACACCCTGATACAACAGACATGGTTCGGACGATCGGGTGATCGCGATATAATGCAACCTACCTTGATAATGTCTTGGCTGCCGACGGGTAGCAGCGTAAGCGGTTTGAGAACGGTATTTTTCAATCCTCAAAGCCTATATAGAGGGAGTTATAGGCAAAAACCGCCTTTAGGAGGTCCAGTAGCGGAATAAAATGTGTATGTATGTAGTCGTCCTCTTCGATTTCGACGATACCTTATTACTTTCTACTAACGGATAGTCTTCGTATTATAGGGTCTTTTTTTTATCTGTTAGTGAAGGATCTAACGAATATTGTATTTTCCATTGGTGCAGGAGATGTTGGGTAGCGGCGTGGCGGTGGAGGTGGAGGTACGGCCGCGCTGGTTGGTGCCCGACACAAACTGCTTCATCGACCACCTGGAATTGCTGCAGGCCGTGACGGCAGCGCCCGATCAGCCCTACCAGTTGGCGGTTCCACTAGTTGGTGAGATCAAATATCATGTTGTACTTTTTTATTATTTACAAATACTGCACTAAGTGGTGGTTGTTCGGTGGGTTTCTCGGACAAGCAGCTGATTGCTGATTTTGACGTATAGGATAATTGTTTATTTGAATGTCCTTATTCTAAAATGAGACCCGAGTTAAACGGTGGAGCGATTGAAGATGATGATTCGATTCATATATTCATACATTTGATATTTATATATTCTACTACGTCATTGTGTTAAATTATACTTTTGGTACGTAGGTGATATATCTACTGTCCTTGTGACAGAATATCTTACGTTTCGTGTGTATGGTAAGCACTCCTACTGTCGCCTTTAAATATTTAAAGTAGATCCGTGGACATTTTACGAAGGGGAATTTGGTTACTTTGCGAGGATCGAAATGAACATATATTAGTGGATGGAATAATAAGAGAGGGAGCAGAGGTAGGCGGTAGAGAGGGCGGAGCGGTGAGTGAGTGTGGTTGCGCAGTGGTGTCGGAGCTGGAGGGGCTGCGGCGGTGCGCGCGCGTGGGCGGCGCGGCGCGCGGCGCGCTGCGCTGGCTGCGGGCCGCGCGGCGCGTGCGGCTCGCCACCGCTCGCGGCTCGCTGCTCGCGT
>DWEC01000883.1:0-14928 GCA_018245735.1 Microceris miodesmiata
CACTCCGGATACCTGGTTAGAATTGAGCAAAAAGATAAAAAATAATTTGGTTGTTTAACTAGTTACTACTAACAAAATTGGCCGCGTTATCGTCATCATCGTCAGCCTCTAGATGTCCACTTCCGCACATAGGCCTCCCCTGATCGGCGGCACTCCTTCCGTTCCTGGACCTTTCGATTCCAGCAAGTACTTGGCCTAGATAATTCGACATATTATTTTTGAAAAATCTTGTTTAAATATGATAACTAAGATATATTATATAAACGTACCACTGGATACGAGAATCGCGCTAAAACATATTTTGACTGAGAATCGCAAATCGGCCATTTTTATCCACGTTAGACAAATTTTTTATCTGCCAAATTATTGAATCCAAAAAAAATCGTCTACGTATTCTCTGAGCACGAACAATCTGAAGCCAGTTTTACCCAAGGTTACCCATTTAAAAACCAGTCATAATTCACTTAAAGCCTTCACTGTAATTAATTAGCGGAGCACTAAATCACTCCAAGCGTCAGTTACATTAATATATAACTTTAACATTATATCGTTTTCGAACATCTAAGAACAAACCGTTGCTTATGAAAAAATATGCAATTAAGGGATGTGCCGTAATGGTAAAAAGCAGGGAAGCTAAGCCTGCGACTTGCGACAATTGTCAAAATAAATGTCATATTAACGTCAAATTTAAATGGATGATAACCTGAACATGTGCGAATGTTTATAAATTTTACACGCCAGGTCTTTAACTTTCTTTTTAATAATGAAGATACAGAAAGGGGTAAATATTTATATGCGAAAATTTACAACTATATTAAACACTATTTTCTTTAGTTCAACCCAGAGAATATTAAATGCATTTTTAAACATAGATTCGTTGTATAAAAAATTTCAGACACGATATTTTGCTGCGAAAGGTGAAGATAATCAAGAAAGCACATCTAGTAAGAAAAATAAGAAGACAAGTGAAGAATTTGAAGTTTACAATGTAAAAATAAAACCTAACTTGCTGAAATTTAAGACATACAAAGTAAGTGTATCCTAAAGTTTAATACAGCTCTTGGGTTAATGACTGATAATTCACAGTTAGGTTAAACATTACTTTCTAGCAACTAGGATGATTGCCATCTGAAAGAGCAGTTGTAAACCAGTTTTCATATACAAGTAGTATATTTATAACTTAAGTAATACATTTTCATTCCATTTAAAAATAACCTTTGAATCAGAGGATCAAAAACCATTTTTAATATTCTTGGCCTAATTAATTTGGTTGAAAAAGAGAAGTTTCAATCTAATGAATGAATTTCAAGGCAGATAATTTGATAAAATAATTTGCAACTATGATTTCAACTTTGGACCCTTATAATTCAAATTTACTTAGATTATTGCAGCAGTGATGAGCTAGTGGTTTGGAATTAATCCTTCCACACTGGAATTTAGAACCTAGTAAACTCTTTCCTTAAAAAATATTGTATACATTCTTAGATTACTGTAAGGTGTGTGAAGTGTATAAGCTTCACACACCTTCAAAAAAATTATAAAAAATCTCTTAGCTAGGTTATCAAACTAACCTCTTCACTGATCTCATTCAGAGTATTAAAGTTCTATCATTATTTCACACACAGAACAAAGATAAAGTGAAAAAGCACATAAGAAAGGAAAAAAAGAAATTTCCTGGAAAAGCTCCCTTAGATCCAGAGAAGTTAGAACACCATGCAAGAGGAGAGGGAGTTGAGGGTAAAGGAGTTAGACATCCCTTATATGCTGTGAAGATAAAGAAAAAGGAGAAACATTTCAATTATGCTCAAGAACAAGCAGCAAGAGCTGAAATATTACTCACAGAAGATCAGGGGTAAGTTACTGGCAGACAATAAAATAATTTATTTCAAACCCAACATATTTTAAATCCCACTGATCAACAACATATTCAATTATCTTGATAATATCAGTTATCACTGTTGACCCAAGAAATGGAACAGAATGGAATATACAAATCATGAAGAAACAATTAGACTAATGTGGGATAATATAATATTACTGATTAGCATGTTCTGAACTACAGCTTTTTTTAAATATTATATGAGTCATATTTTAAACAGTAATTTTTCTACAGGTACCTTGAAGTAGATGATGATAAAAAAACAACTGGAATATCACAGAAGTTTATATCAGAAAATGTGGATATAACTGCGGCTACGAAAATTTTCGAACTGAAACTTGGCTTTGGACCATACCGAGCTAAATATTCTCGTAATGGCAGACACTTGCTTATGGGCAGCAAGAAAGGACATTTGGCTGCATTTGACTGGGTTACAAAGAAGCTACATTGTGAAATGAATGTAATGGAATCGATTCATGACGTAAGGTAATCTCCATTTATTTCTTCAATAATTCCCATTTTACTAGATCAATATTGACCCTTATTATTCTTTTGTAGTATTGATACAAAACAAGTTGTTTGTATTAAGGTGGGGTTACCATTAGAAAGACAACTATTGACATTAATAAACTGATACCAAAATAATAAAGTTCCTGTAACATTATTTGGCCGAGTTGACCTATCGAGATTAATCAAGACCCAGGGTTAATGAATGTTATTTAATTCAATCATCGCCATAACACACACATACACCAAAATAACTTGTAATTAATGATAAAACATGTCATATAATTACAGTTGGTTGCATGTGGAAACCATGATAGCTGCTGCACAAAAGGAATGGCTGTATATATATGACAACACTGGCACTGAACTGCATTGTATCAAGAGAATGGATAAGATATTGAGGATGGAGTTTCTGCCATATCACTTTTTGCTGGCCGCTGTGGTATGTCCTTAATGATAGGAGAAAAATTGCTCATTAATCTTGTCATCTAATGTATCATAGTCTAGCTAGCAAACATATTTCTCATTGTTTTCATCAGTATTACATGAGTTGGAATGTCAATTTGTGTTAAAATTAAGACAAATGATTCTTAAAAATAGGCTAGATACTTTTGTCAGTAGCTGCTATATTCTGGTTCTATTTGTGTAGCAAAAAATTTAATTCCACTATCAAGCGGGTAGGTGTACATTCATTGTTATGCTCCAATTTGAAGTGGTACCTCTACATATATGCCCAGAAGAACTAACATGCTAAGACATGTGATTTTCCCACTTATTGCTTAAAAACTCACATAACAAAATATATTCCAATAGTGATATAGATTTTCAAAAATTAACATATCAGTTAAATAATTACTCAGCCATTTAGTAACTGCTTCCACTCTGTTACTTATAATGTTTTATTTATTTCAGTCATGAGATTCACAAACATTCTTTTGTTTTCAGAATGAATATGGTTTCATGAGCTGGTTGGATATATCTGTGGGAGAAATAGTTGGCCATTATAACAACCACCTTGGCAGAAGTACAGTAATGGCACAGAATCCATTTAATGCTACACTGTGTTTAGGTGACTCTAAAGGTGTGATCTCCATATGGTCACCAAGTGTGAAGAAGCCTTTAGCAAAAATATTATGCCATAAAACACCATTAACTGCACTTACTGTAGATAATAGGGGAATGTAAGTAATATTTTTGTTTACTAAAATTCAGTTGATGTCTATTTTTAAAGCTATTTTATATGCTATCTAAGGGTGCACTTAATTTTATTGACAATGGAACTTTCCATGTCATATCACCTTGTTTGGGATCCTCGCCGTAAACACAGGATTAAACTGGAAAAAATTGCATATCTCAACTTTAAATTATGAATATATATCTGACAAAAGGTTACTGATGTTATAGCTTATATGATAATTAGGTTAACTGAATGATTGCAACTTTAATGAAATAAAATCATTTAATGTACACAATTATTATGCTTGTACACTATGTGTATCAACAGCACCATCCAGATCCTCTGTATCAAATTATTGATAGCAATGTACTACCAGCTGTTTTCCTCAACCTGCTAACCTATGAAACCCTGAGACTGATGAACATCTCTCGAATAAAACTATTATTATAAAACTAACAAATTCACCACTTACTATAATACCCATATATGATGTATTACTCCAGGTACATGGCTACATCAGGAGTAGACCGAAGCATGAAAATATGGGACATAAGAAACTTGGATGGACCCATACAACACTACAGATTACGGAGTGCACCAGTAGACTTGGAGTTCTCCCAGAAAGACATGCTAGCAGTTGGACTAGGGGAAGTTGTGGAAATTTATAAGTATGTTTTCATGCTGCATTTTATATTGTAATATTTGCAATTTCTTTTCTACCAATTTATACATTTTCCAATTGCAATAACCAGACATTGTAAAAATCGACTACTATTTGAAAGTTAGTGTCCAACTCTCAAAATCAAGATTAATTCTTAGCTAAAAAACTTCCAGATCAATTTGTTTGCTAGTTCAATGTTGTTCAATTTGTTTCTATATCATAAACATCATCATATATTAACCACTCATGTTTGGTCTATAATTCTATATATTTACAACCATGTCAAGAATGACTGCAAATAGATTCACAGAATAAATTCAACTTATACTAAAATTTTCACAAAAATTTTATTTATGAGATATATGTGTGTTTTTCAGCAATTGCTGTTCAGAAACTGCAGTGAGACCATATTTGAGGCATAGAATGTCAAAATCAATAAACAACTTCAAATTCTGTCCTTATGAAGATGTTTTAGGAGTTGGTACTAGCACTGGATTTAGTAGTATTATTGTGCCAGGTAATGCCATTTTCATAGAAATCACGATATATTTATAAATATCATGTTACTAATGATTTTGTTGGTGGAATGGTTGCAAGCAAGACTGTTGATCCAGAGTTGAGGTCCAAATTTTACTGCCATGGTCAGCTATTTGGTATTTCTAACAAAATTCCTATTTGTGGCTCAGAGTGGAAGAAAATTGTCTTTTTTTTCTGAAAAAACCTTGTAATGATTTCATAAACATAAAAATTAATTTACTTCATGTATTTCAGGAAGTGGTGAACCTAACTTTGATGCACTGGAAAATAATCCATTCCAAACTAAGAAGCAAAGGAAAGAGGCAGAAGTTAAAGCACTCCTGGAGAAGATTCCTGCTGAACTTATTACTCTTAATCCATTTGAAATTACTGAAGTAGATGTTCCTTCGGTGAAAGAGAAACTAGATGCCAGGAAAAAACTTTTGGTATGTCATTACACAATTTTAACTCAAATCCTATACTTGGAACAATTTTAACAAATGCTAAACGTAAACTGATGACTGAAGAGCCAAACACACTGCTTCAACAATGTACTAGCAGAGCAACAATTGTATCATCTTTAGGGCAATATTTCTAGTGCCTTATGTTATTAGGAGTACAAAATCTGATATCCCACTACACACAACAAATGTTGGACCACACTATTTTATATCACAATGAAGTTTTTTGTGTATCTGATATTCAGTGTATGTATAAATAACACTAATTTTTAATTTCGAAACATGCCCAAAATTTTAATTTTTTTTTAATTTTTAATCTGGATGCTATCCTATCGTATCTACGATATATTTCGTACATACTGTGAGTTATATGAATAGCCATATTTTATATATAACATTCATTTTATTTCAGTATTTGAAACCTAAAAAGGTTAATTTAGCACCAAGACGTAAGAACAAAGGTAAATCTCGCATAGTAAGAAAGAAGATAATAAAAGATGCTGCAAGAAAGGTATTCATTGTTTTTTCCATATTTCTGCCCATGTATGAATGTATATGTAACTGTTTTTGTAATATAAATCCTTACTTTACAGGAACTTATTGAACGGGCTAAAAAATCAAAGAAATTACTTAATCAGCCACAAGAACACATACCAAAACAATCCTTTGGAGTGCTTGACAGATTTGTTCCAAAACCTACAGTTAAGAAATAAAACATGTTATTAAAAAATAATTGCTTTATTCTATGACTATTGATAAGTCATACCTATAAGTTACATAAAATGTAATTGTTATTTAAATGATACTTATATACATTAATAATGTATAAAAATCCTTGATCAAAAATGTGTCTTAAAATTCACATAGAAAAGTAAAAAAAAAAATTGATTTCACATAATATTAATATATTTTTCACTTAACAAGGTATATCAAAGAGATCACATAATCCTTCTGATCCACACAAAGAGAATGAAAAATCATTCTTTGAAATTGGAGGACTCAATCTTAATAAATAATCTGAAACAAACGGTTTAATTTTGTTTTCAATTTATAACAAATGTTGAAGCACTGCGGCTGGCTCATCTAAAGACAAGAAATTATGGATATCATAGAAATCTGATATATAAAGCAATTCAAGTTCCTACAGCTATAGCCTTAACTAACAATATTATTTTGTAATTATTAGGTATATTCATAGATCTTATGAAGAATAAACTAAAACTAAGCAAACCAACAAATTAGTTTTGTTTTTAACAAGGTGTCAAAATTTTAGTACAAAGATGATATCACAGTGTTTTCTTTTCAAGCATATTATCAATCTGTTGCACACATGTCTCCTCTCAAAATAATAGAATTACATATTATATGAGTATGCCACACTGGCCAAGTGTAAGTTGTCAGACTTCACACACACACTTTCAGACACACTTCTTAGAGAATAGTGAGTATACAAAGTATTAAAGACCTCAGCTACTTTGTTTTAGTAACATTCCAATTCTTAGGTTTAAGTCTCTATTGTACAGTTATTATTTTAAACCTTTTTCTTTGAATATATAGTACACAATATGGTTTGACAACAGAACAGTTCCAAGTACTAAAGTGCATTTTTGATAAGGGTTTTAAGAATAACTTACTTGAATTTATTGAATCGTTATCTTGTGTCTTTGTATAACTATGAACTTCTTCATTCATTTCTATGTCATCTAAATCTACCTGCAAAAAAAATATCATTAGTTATTAAAAGTTTAACAGTGGTGTCCTCTATTATAGCAAATGTATTACATTGGATGTAGAATAAAATTTCTATTTCATTCTACATTCAATGCTATACACATATATTGCTATAGAGTAGAGCAGGATGCATTGCAATAATGAATAAATTAAGGACAAAGAAATTAAATCAAAATCACTTTGAAATAAATTGAATTGATAAAAAAAGGAGACATTCATTCAGATTTTTGCAAACATGTAATAATAATATGAAAACCATTTACATACATCATCATTTTCAGAATCACTTAGCAGTATAACTCCAACAGACTCATTTGATTTTAAATGTAGGGTATAATTTGCCTCCTTATCCTGTAGAAAAACATATTGTACTAATTAGAACAATGATGGATTAATATGAATTTTAGAAATACATCAATGTGAACCCTTGGTAAAGCCTTAAGGTGATCTCACCATCCACATGTGGGGAGTACTTATTAAAGAAGGCACCCAAACATCATAAAAAATACCAGCAATCTTCCATAATATTCCAATCATTTTAAGTAGCAACCATGGTGAGACTTATCAGTACAACCAATTCAAGTACTTAAATCAAGATGGAGATGAAATTACAAGATTAAGGCAGAAGCAATGGAAAGTAAATATACAAGTGTATTAACTCCACAAAATGCTACCCAGTCCAGACAGAATTATATAGAAATATCAAAAGTAAGCCACTTTTTCATCTGGTATATGCTATAAGAAGGTTTAATGAAGCTGTTCAGGAATAACAGCTCATGTATGAACTTGGGATCTAGCAATATGTTATAGTATAACTGAGGAATGAACTTAGTTAAACATGATAGACAGGTTAACCAAACAGCATTGGAGAAATTCTTTATCAAAATTTATAACCTTTAGCTAAACTTGTTTTCATTTACGATATTACCATTGACCAATCCCAGTGCAATTGAATAGCCTTTATATTTGATAATTCAGTGAAATATTAAAATTGAAATTGTATATTTCTTTCTGTGACTAAAAAATATCTAAGGAAATTATACCTTAAATCCATGTACCCACACATACTACTTGAAACAAACTCATGTACAAAATAAGAATATATTGAACAGGCCCACTGGTGCAGAAGTTAATGAATTTGACAATTGTGCTGGGTGTCCTAGCTTCAGTTTCCACCCAGAATAAATATTTGTTTAATTATGAAAATTATATGTGCTGGAACTGGATGTAAAAAAAATATATACATTAATAGTATATATCGTTCATTTACAACCATAATATGACATTTCAAAAGCACTATCTTTCTTGATTGACTACATTTCTAGATGCTTACTTTGGGATCAAATGGCTACATGTGGATGTGTCTCAAGAAAATATAGAGTATAAATAAATTGAAAAAATACCTTATTGAGAATTCTTCCAACAGATAGGTCGGTACCAAGTGGTGCTTCTAGAACTAAAATTTGGTCGTTTTCAAAGCACTGCTTTATATCTGATGCTTTAACATATGTTAAAGCTCCACTTTCTGCATCATCAAGAATGTTTTTAATGCTCTGCTCCATCCAATACATTTGTCTGAAAATATGTTTTCATTTAAATGAAAAAATATGCTGCAATATTTACAAGACCTTTGCTTCTAACCATACTAAATAGAAAACAATATATGAAACTTACATTTCTACCTGCTGCCAAACACTACACTGATATAATATTAATAGAAGCAAGATATATGTCAAACAAGAATTATAGAGTTCAAAATTTTAGTTTACAAATAAACAATCCACCATATATACAGCTATATTATAAAACAATGTTTTGTAACCACACCATTAATTGGAATGAAAATTTGAATCAGAATATTGTCAACCAACCCTATTTTTATTTAATTTTAACTGGACACATAATAATATATTGTTCATTTAGTGGCACAAAGATAAATCTAAATTTATGGCAATATTAAAACAAAAAATAGTGATATGTACAAACAGCCAGTAAGCATTAAAAATACCCTGTTTTTGTGTTACAATATACCGCTAGTACGTTATATCGTTACTGTGTAACATACTTATCAAGTAATTTCTCGTGTTCCTCTAATTTGCTAATTTGTTTTCTTAACAAAGTTACTTTTTCTCCAATAGCTGAAGTATTGCATTCCGGCCCAGCACCTCTGGGAATGAATAAATACATCCAAATTAAGTGCGAAAATCTTAAATTCCATAATAGGTAATATTTGCCAAGGATATTTCAATTCTACTTACTTCCATTGAATACTGTTTTTACTCTTTTTTTCTATTAGGCCAATGCCTTCTAATACGTTTGTAATGTCATAAATGCGCCGCTTTTGCCTTACCGCTAGTAAATCAGTAGCCTGTAACACCTTAAGAATTTCATATTACATTCTCTTGTATATATTTCAAACTGCATATTTTTCGTGCGCAAAGTGACAAGACAAGTAATAATCAACATACTCACTATTTTCAAATCAAGAACTCCATCTTTTGCTTTTTGTAGCAGGGAAACGAATCTTGTTGTAAGTAAACCTAAAGATTTCTCATATCTTTTATAAATTAAATCTGTCATTATATTAACTGCAGACCGATAAATACGTTTTAATCTTCTATCTACAAATAATTTTCAATATAATTTTGCGTAGCGGCGGGATATCATGTTGGTATCAGTGTTGCCAAAACAGCCAACATATTTTTTACCGTATAAACATAATATGTCCAAAGACAAACGTCCCAAATAAGCAAAAACTCTGGAAAGTTTTCTATTTACTTTTCGACGACAAAGCGACGACTCAAATCTCATCTCAACTCATGAACAAATATTAAACCATTATTTTTTAAATCTCTTACATTCTAAGTGGCATTCAACATAATTGCAATAGTCTTGCTAATGTAATCTGTTAAACGAGCAATTTATACAGGCATTTTAAATTTCATACAATCTGGCAACCCTGGTAGATTTGCAACAAAAAACAATGGTAATTTTTGCCTTAAACTTATTTCATCTTCTTCTTTATCAGAAATTCTTGTAATAAGAATTATAGTATCCTCGTAAAGAGAAATGTAGAAAATATAGTTAAAAAGTCTAGTAAAACAATAAATACATAGTACTTAAATTACACTAAGTCACCAATGAACTCAAAAACTACTGTACCGATTATTATGAATTTTTTGATATATATATATAGATTTTTCCACGGAGGTTTGTCTAATAAGCTCATTGATGCCACTCGCCAGTCTCGCCACCTGGTGGCGCTGCAGAGTAGGAACTTCCGCCCCGTTCAACCGATTGTCATGAAAATCAGTATGACCATGTAATATGTATTTTTACACAAGGGAAACGAATATGATATTAATTTATATTAGTTGTTGGCGTAGCAACGCGCGCCGGGTACAACTAGAATTTTTATAAAAATTCGTTTTATAATTTATTTGTGCCTTTAAGTAAATAATGATACAGAAGTATTTGTATTGGGTATCTCTTGATTGCGTATTTAATAGTTCCACAGCGAAATAAAAAGACAACCCAAAGGGACTATAATACATTAAGAGCAATAAGAAAACTAAGATGGTTTAAATGTTTTATTGAATAATTTTGAGTACACTTAGAGTAATAATAAATCACACACAAGCATTACATTGCTTTATATAAACACTACAGGATTGCACATACATTGTCAATGACAAAATCTATTTCTATTTTACATATTACTCAACTAAAATTTAGTACCTCTTATTACCTAAAGAATTTCAATAGTTTGATTTCCATTAAATGGGAATGCAAGTTGATATGAAATCACATCTAAAATTAGACTATCATAAATCACGACAGCTGGTGATTTTTGTTATGGTTTCAGGAATTTTATTCATACAAGGAAACTTACATATTACCAAGACTAGAAATCGATTATAAATCTAATGTATTATATTAAAATACTACCTAACTTGAATCTGTCTTGTTGCACTAAAAACACAAAGAAAATCTCCAAGTATGTACAAGAGAATAGTAACCAAATATTAAATGCAAATAGTGGTTTTAACAGTGTAAACTTTTATTTGAAGGGTGCTGATTTGTATACATAGCTAAGACTTTAGTTGCAATATAATGTTTGTCTCATATTTTTTAAAACTTTGAAATGTATTATATTGCAATATTGTTTTGATACCCATATTATTCTACTTTGTGATACACATAAGAATATTTGATATTCTACTACAGCTAGACAAAACAGGTTGATTTTATTTTAAGTAATGAGAAGATTATATAGAGGGCACAGCACATCATTAAAAACTTTGGATAAATATGTTTTTCTTGCTATATATTTCATTCAATGGGAACTTCCCCTACAATGTTTCTGTTAAAACTCACTGGTATATTGTTGTTTCAAAAGAGGACATCAATGTCAATTTTTAAAAATAATATATGTTTTCGAGTAATTCACATTTTTGTCTTTCAAATCTAAGCATTTGTTCTTGCTCCCTTTCCTTTAATTGTAATCGTCTCAATTGAAGTGACTCACTCATTTCTAGTTCTCTCTTTCGTAATTCCAGTTCTTCTTCATGCAATATTACTTTTCTTGCAAATATTGCATCTTTCAGCAGTATCTGTTGTTCTTGCCTCTTCAAATATTCCAGCCACTGCTTTTCTAACTGTATCTTACTTTGACATCTATCAGCTTCAATCTTTTCTGCTAATCGTCTTTTTCTTAATTCTATCACGGCTTTACTCTCAGGCTGGATTCCACATTCGGGTAAGGCATGTTGACGTGCTTTTATTTTATTTTTTCTGCTAATTGTCTCTGGTGTTGTAAAGTATGTATCACAGTACATATTATATTGGGTGTAGATATTATTTAATTCTGAGAAGTACTTGAATTTATCATATTGTCCACTGTCAATGCACTGTTTGTACTTCTTTGTCAATGCATTAATCTTCCATCTCACTTGATCTGGACTCACCTGATGGTATATTAATTTACTTTAGTGATGATTAACTAGTACAAAAAATTATGAAATTTAACAATACTTAACAATAACAATTATAACGAAACATATATGTATTACATTAGTTTGAGATACTATTATTTTATACAAATAGTCCTACATATATTTTTTTTCCAACAGAAGCATATTTTTAGACACTCATCAGTGGTGGAAATACATGTATGCTAGTTTTATAGTTCATTTTGAATAATTATCCATAAAAATTGGGGTGGAGAATGAATACATCTCAACCATGCCAGAATATCCAGGTCATGGTAAAAGGTGACTAAGCCCGGTGCATGCAGATTATGTGATAGCAGCTGTGTATAAGCAGCTGTATATAGCAGGTATGTGCCATGCTCTGTGATCCCCAACCTACATTCCCAGCATTTGGATCATAGCAGCATAAAAATATAGTGTATTAATGGACACATATATGTGACACATACCTCTATATCATAAACTTTCAAACTGTCAGAAATAGCCATCCATATTTTAGTCTTCTTTTTAGGAGTTTCAAGCATCCCAAGTTTGGTTTCATACAGCTTTAACAGCCTTAATATAGAATCTGTAGTCCATACAGCACCTGGAATAAAATCTTATTACATAGAACACAATTCATTGTAGTAAATACATATTCACTCTTGCACAGTTAAATAGCTATAGAGATTGACAAAGGAGATATCCTGCCGTTCTTCTTTTAGACCATAGATCCTCAATCCCAAGAGCGTCGCCAAGGGGGGGAAGGGAGGGGCAGCTGCCTCCTCCTCTAGGAATTCTATAAAAGTTGTGTATGTCCATTATTGGCTAGACTAATTCTTTGACTAGACATGCTTGATCAATCATTCCCATATGTCAAAACTGAAATGGATTCATCAATTCCATACCTAACATTCCGTACACTCCCAATATTCTTTGCTCTGGCCCTGGCAAACATTGCTGACGCCTGGGTCAGCAACATTTTGAGTCAAGAGACAAAAATTACAGTTTACGAAATTTCAAAATTTTTAAGGAGCCACAAAAGCGAGTACAAGTGGCAAAGCGAACACAATTGTTATTACAATCGTCATAGATATAAGGCTCATACTACAAGACACAAGTGAAAAGCTTTACCCACTATTTATTCAACTTTACCCATTATTTATACTTTTCTCATTCTCTTTTTCAACCTGCCACCTCGGCCTGCGCCATCGGATGGCGACGCCCATGCTCAAGCCCATTGTCCAAGCCCACTTAAATAGTCAAAACTGTCAACAAACCCTGAATCTTAAAATTATTTATTAGAATTCACTAGTACATCCTTAAATAATTTCAAAGCAAACACCCGTGCTATGGCAACTAAACAATTAATACAGTAACCCATTACACTTGTGATACAAAAATGATATATGCTATGTGGAAATCAAACCTAAAACCCCTGACTCAACATTCAGGTTTATTAACAACTGAACCAAAGGGTAAATTTAATCCAATTAAGCAAGCTGCTAAGTTTGGAGATGTCTTAAGATGTTTATTAATGAAGTACTTTACAATAAGGAAATTATCATTAATTTGTATATTATAGATAGCATTTCGAAAAAACATGCTATGTATGATAAATTTTATGAAACAAGGCTTACTATTTTTCTCCAAATGTTCATTTGAACACGATTTCACTTGTTCTCCAGAAGAGTTTAGAGAAATTCCACCATTTTTTGCTACGGCGTCCGACAAATGGTTTTGTGCTAAATTAATATAAAATTTTAATGATACGAAACATAGATTTAGCTTCTAAAACTGTGTAAATATGTGGATATAATTCATACCATTATTCAAAATACCATCAGTAAACACATTATCTTCCATCACGTTTATTGTTTAGAGTTTACAAAACTCTAGTGTGCATGTAGATAATCGTTTTTTGCCACTGTAAACAAATTATAATACAATTCTATTCAATATAGAATTATTATATCGCAACGCCAGGCACCATAAGGGCTAAGCACAGACCACCGGGTGCCAAACTGTCCTAGAGACGCAAGACTTGACGTGCTTCTTCTCCACACATTACTCTCATCATATACGCAATAAATTTATCCCGAAAAATTTTATTTAATACACGAATATATTTGGGGCGTATTGGAAACAAGACTTAAATTGGCCTTTTGCTAGTTTATTTTACAATAAGGTATTATTCTTCAAGATTGATATACTGCTATTTTACATTTATTATCACACAAAAATAACATGCGAAACAATTGGTATTATGTCCTGTTTCACCGATTTGCACAAAATCAGAATTGATTTTAATTAGGGATGTTCGATTTACATCGATGCATCGAAAACACTCGATGTTTACAGTGCGATGCATCGAATCGATTCGATGCATCGTATGGCTGTCGATGTAGTCGATACATCGATATATAGGCGAAAACATCGAATTAATAACAATTTAATGATATGTTCTTGCTACTATTTTAGTTAACCGTGAATAATTTAAAAAGTGGAAATTGAAAACTGTAATCTTTAAATTTATAATTTCAACGGGAAAATATATAATTACATTATGCATGATCTAAAAAAAGGTTGTCGCTAGATTTCTCAGTTCAATTTACAATTTACGCCAGCAAAAAACAAAAACGGTCCTCGTTTGTATGGGTTTAAGAGAGTTCACTAGGTTTATGATACAAATTTTAAAAAATATTCGATGTTAAAAAAAGATCGATGTTCCTACCCGATCCATCGGAAAAAACTGATGTGGAGCCTCGATGCGATGCATCGACAAAAACCGATGTATCTTCTAAGTGGACAACTCTAATTTTGATTCGATTTGTCAAAATGTCATATGATGGCGCCTTTGACTGTTACTGTATACTGTTACAATACATGATATCAATAGAATGAGTACAATAATTATATATATTTAGGCAACGAGTATATGAGTAATAAGTTTAAAAGAAAATGTATTAATGATTCAAAAGTTCCACAACTTTGATTCTACAATATATAGGTAATTTGTATTTCAA